>WHPX01001209.1:0-210000 GCA_011057435.1 Actinia equina
GTTGTGGGCAAAATGACGCCAAAATCGATCAAAACCATAGGCTATATTCCATTATTTTCGCTGAAAATGGCCAAAAATCCCATATTTTGCTCCCTCATAAATAATGCATATCTCTTCAAAGTTGAAGGACCCAAAATCGATGAAAAAATGGGATATAGTCCCATACGCTTTTGCCAAAAAATGGTCAAAACATGAACTTTTTACTAGTTCTTCATAATTTGCATACTCTTCAAATTTGAAAATGACCCTAAAATCGATGAAAACCATGGGCTATAGTCCATGCTTTTTTTGCAAAAATTGTCAAAAATTCCCTATTTTTACTTTCTTTCATAACTTTATGCATAGCTTTTCAAAGGGTGAAAATGAACCAAAATCGATCAAAACATTGGCTATAGCCATGCTTTTTGCCAGAAAAGGTTAAACAATGACCTATTTTACTTTTTTCATAATTATGCATATCTTTCAAAAGGTGTGAAATGAACCCCAAATCGATCAAAACCATGGGCTATAGTCCATGCTTTTTGCCCGAAAATGGTTAAAAATGACCTATTTTACTTTTTTCATAAATTATGCATATCTTTTCAAAAGGTGTGAAAATGACCCAAATCGATCAAAACCATGGGCTATAGTCCATGCTTTTTGCCCGAAAATGGTTTAAAAAATGACCTATTTTACTTTTTTCATAAATTATGCATATCTTTTCAAAAGGTGTGAAAATGACCGAAAATCGATCAAAACCATGGGCTATAGTCCATGCTTTTTGCCAAAAAATGGTCAAAAATGACCTATTTTACTTTCTTCATAAATTATGCATATCTTTTCAAAAGGTGTGAAAATGACCTAAAATCGACGAAAACCATGGGCTATAGTCCATGCTTTTTCCCTGAAAATGGCCAAAAATGCCCTATTTTGCATTCCTCATAAATAATGCATATCTTTTCAAAAGGTGTGAAAATGACCCAAAATCGATCAAACCATGGGCTATAGTCCATGCTTTTTGCCCGAAAATGGTTAAAAATGACCTATTTTACTTTTTTCATAAATTATGCATATCTTTTCAAAAGGTGTGAAAATGACCCAAAATCGATCAAACCATGGGCTATAGTTCATGCTTTTTACCCGAAAATGACCTATTTTGCATATTTTGTAAATAATGCATATCTTTTCAAAAGGTGTGAAAATGACCCAAAATCGATCAAAACCATGGGCTATAGTCCATGCTTTTCGCCTGAAAATGGCCAAAAATCCCATATTTTGCATCCCTCATAAATAATGCATATCTTTTCAAAAGGTGTGAAAATGACCGAAAATCGATCAAAACCATGGGCTATAGTCCATGCTTTTCCCTGAAAATGGCCAAAAATGCCCTATTTTGCATCCCTCATAAATAATGCATATCTTTTCAAAAGGTGTGAAAGTGACCCAAACTCGATGAAAACCATGGGCTATAGTCCATGCTTTTTCCAAAAAATGGTCAAAAATGACCTATTTTACTTTCTTCATAAATTATGCATATCTCTTCAAAAGGTGTGAAAATGACCCAAAATCCATCAAAACCATGGGCTATAGTCCATGCTTTTTGCCAAAAAATGGTCAAAATTACCTATTTACTTTCTTCATAAATTATGCATATCTTTTCAAAAGGTGTGAAAATGACCCAAAATCGATCAAAACCATGGGCTATAGTCCATGCTTTTTGCCCGAAAATGGTTAAAAAATGACCTATTTTACTTTTTTCATAAATTATGCATATCTTTTCAAAAGGTGTGAAAATGACCCAAAATGGATCAAAACCATGGGCTATAGTCCATGCTTTTTGCCCGAAAATGGTTAAAAAATGACCTATTTTACTTTTTCATAAATTATGCATATCTTTTCAAAAGGTGTGAAAATGACCCAAAATCCATCAAAACCATGGGCTATAGTCCATGCTTTTTGCCCGAAAATGGTTAAAAATGACCTATTTTACTTTTTTCATAAATTATGCATATCTTTTCAAAAGGTGTGAAAATGACCCAAAATCGATCAAAACCATGGGCTATAGTCCATGCTTTTCGCCTGAAAATGGCCAAAATGCCATATTTTGCATCCCTCATAAATAATGCATATCTTTTCAAAAGGTGTGAAAATGACCCAAAATCGATGAAAACCATGGGCTATAGTACATGCTTTTTGCCTAAAAATGGTCAAAAATTACCTATTTTACTTTCTTCATAAATTATGCATATCTTTTCAAAAGGTGTGAAAATGACCCAAAATCGATCAAAACCATGGGCTATAGTCCATGCTTTTTGCCCGAAAATGGTTAAAAAATGACCTATTTTACTTTTTTCATAAATTATGCATATCTTTTCAAAAGGTGTGAAAATGACCCAAAATCGATCAAAACCATGGGCTATAGTTCATGCTTTTTACCCGAAAATGACCTATTTTGCATATTTTGTAAATAATGCATATCTTTTCAAAAGGTGTGAAAATGACCCAAAATCGATCAAAACCATGGGCTATAGTCCATGCTTTTCGCCTGAAAATGGCCAAAAATCCCATATTTTGCATCCCTCATAAATAATGCATATCTTTTCAAAAGGTGTGAAAATGACCGAAAATCGATCAAAACCATGGGCTATAGTCCATGCTTTTTCCCTGAAAATGGCCAAAAATGCCCTATTTTGCATCCCTCATAAATAATGCATATCTTTTCAAAAGGTGTGAAAGTGACCCAAACTCGATGAAAACCATGGGCTATAGTCCATGCTTTTTCCAAAAAATGGTCAAAAATGACCTATTTTACTTTCTTCATAAATTATGCATATCTCTTCAAAAGGTGTGAAAATGACCCAAAATCGATGAAAACCATGGGCTATAGTCCATGCTTTTTGCCAAAAAATGGTCAAAAATTACCTATTTTACTTTCTTCATAAATTATGCATATCTTTTCAAAAGGTGTGAAAATGACCCAAAATGGATCAAAACCATGGGCTATGGTCCATGCTTTTTGCCCGAAAATGGTTAAAAATTGACCTATTTTACTTTTTTCATAAATTATGCATATCTTTTAAAAAGGTGTGAAAATGACCCAAAATGGATCAAAACCATGGGCTATAGTCCATGCTTTTCGCCTGAAAATGGCCAAAAATGCCATATTTTGCATCCCTCATAAATAATGCATATCTTTTCAAAAGGTGTGAAAATGACCCAAAATCGATCAAAACCATGTGCTATAGTCCATGCTTTTTGCCCGAAAATGACCTATTTTGCATATTTTGTAAATAATGCATATCTTTTCAAAAGGTGTGAAAATGACCCAAAATCGATGAAAACCATGGGCTATAGTCCATGCTTTTTGCCAAAAAATGGTCAAAAATGACCTATTTTACTTTCTTCATTAATTATGCATATATTTTCAAAAGGGGTGAAAATGACCTAAAATCGAAGAAAACCATGGGCTATAGTCCATGCTTTTTGCCTAAAAATGGTCAAAAATGACCAATTTTACTTTCTTCATAAATTATGCATATATTTTCAAAAGGTGTGAAAATGACCCAAAATCGATGAAAACCATGGGCTATAGTCCATGCTTTTTGCCTAAAAATGGTCAAAAATGACCTATTTTACTTTCTTCATAAATTATGCATATCTTTTCAAAAGGTGTGAAAATGACCTAAAATCGACGAAAACCATGGGCTATAGTCCATGCTTTTTCCCTGAAAATGGCCAAAATGCCCTATTTTGCATCCCTCATAAATAATGCATATCTTTTCAAAAGGTGTGAAAATGACCCAAAATGGATCAAAACCATGGGCTATAGTCCATGCTTTTTGCCCGAAAATGGTTAAAAAATGACCTATTTTACTTTTTTCATAAATTATGCATATCTTTTCAAAAGGTGTGAAAATGACCCAAAATCGATCAAAACCATGGGCAATAGTCCATGCTTTTTGCCCGAAAATGGTTAAAAAATGACCTATTTTACTTTTTTCATAAATTATGCATATCTTTTCAAAAGGTGTGAAAATGACCCAAAATCGATCAAAACCATGGGCTATAGTCCATGCTTTTCGCCTGAAAATGGCCAAAAATGCCATATTTTGCATCCCTCATAAATAATGCATATCTTTTCAAAAGGTGTGAAAATGACCCAAAATCGATGAAAACCATGGGCTATAGTACATGCTTTTTGCCTAAAAATGGTCAAAAATTACCTATTTTACTTTCTTCATAAATTATGCATATCTTTTCAAAAGGTGTGAAAATGACCCAAAATCGATCAAAACCATGGGCTATAGTCCATGCTTTTTGCCCGAAAATGGTTAAAAAATGACCTATTTTACTTTTTTCATAAATTATGCATATCTTTTCAAAAGGTGTGAAAATGACCCAAAATCGATCAAAACCATGGGCTATAGTTCATGCTTTTTACCCGAAAATGACCTATTTTGCATATTTTGTAAATAATGCATATCTTTTCAAAAGGTGTGAAAATGACCCAAAATCGATCAAAACCATGGGCTATAGTCCATGCTTTTCGCCTGAAAATGGCCAAAAGTCCCATATTTTGCATCCCTCATAAATAATGCATATCTTTTCAAAAGGTGTGAAAATGACCGAAAATCGATCAAAACCATGGGCTATAGTCCATGCTTTTTCCCTGAAAATGGCCAAAAATGCCCTATTTTGCATCCCTCATAAATAATGCATATCTTTTCAAAAGGTGTGAAAGTGACCCAAACTCGATGAAAACCATGGGCTATAGTCCATGCTTTTTCCAAAAAATGGTCAAAAATGACCTATTTTACTTTCTTCATAAATTATGCATATCTCTTCAAAAGGTGTGAAAATGACCCAAAATCGATGAAAACCATGGGCTATAGTCCATGCTTTTTGCCAAAAAATGGTCAAAAATTACCTATTTTACTTTCTTCATAAATTATGCATATCTTTTCAAAAGGTGTGAAAATGACCCAAAATGGATAAAAACCATGGGCTATAGTCCATGCTTTTTGCCCGAAAATGGTTAAAAATGACCTATTTTACTTTTTTCATAAATTATGCATATCTTTTAAAAAGGTGTGAAAATGACCCAAAATGGATCAAAACCATGGGCTATAGTCCATGCTTTTTGCCCGAAAATGGTTAAAAAATGACCTATTTTACTTTTTTCATAAATTATGCATATCTTTTCAAAAGGTGTGAAAATGACCCAAAATCGATCAAAACCATGGGCTATAGTCCATGCTTTTTGCCCGAAAATGGTTAAAAAATGACCTATTTTTCTTTTTTCATAAATTATGCATATCTTTTCAAAAGGTGTGAAAATTACCCAAAATCGATCAAAACCATGGGCTATAGTCCATGCTTTTCGCCTGAAAATGGCCAAAAATGCCATATTTTGCATCCCTCATAAATAATGCATATCTTTTCAAAAGGTGTGAAAATGACCCAAAATCGATCAAAACCATGTGCTATAGTCCATGCTTTTTGCCCGAAAATGACCTATTTTGCATATTTTGTAAATAATGCATATCTTTTCAAAAGGTGTGAAAATGACCCAAAATCGATCAAAACCATGGGCTATAGTCCATGCTTTTTGCCAAAAAATGGTCAAAAATGACCTATTTTACTTCTTCATTAATTATGCATATATTTTCAAAAGGGGTGAAAATGACCTAAAATCGAAGAAAACCATGGGCTATAGTCCATGCTTTTTGCCTAAAAATGGTCAAAAATGACCAATTTTACTTTCTTCATAAATTATGCATATATTTTCAAAAGGTGTGAAAATGACCCAAAATCGATGAAAACCATGGGCTATAGTCCATGCTTTTTGCCTAAAAATGGTCAAAATGACCTATTTTACTTTCTTCATAAATTATGCATATCTTTCAAAAGGTGTGAAAATGACCTAAAATCGACGAAAACCATGGGCTATAGTCCATGCTTTTTCCCTGAAAATGGCCAAAAATGCCCTATTTTGCATCCCTCATAAATAATGCATATCTTTTCAAAAGGTGTGAAAATGACGCAAAATCGATGAAAACCATGGGCTATAGTCCATGCTTTTTGTCTAAAAATGGTCAAAAATGACCTATTTTACTTTCTTCATAAATTATGCATATCTCTTCAAAAGGTGTGAAAATGACCTAAAATCGATGAAAACCATGGGCTATAGTCCATGCTTTTTGCCAAAAAATGGTCAAAAATTACCTATTTTACTTTCTTCATAAATTATGCATATCTTTTCAAAAGGTGTGAAAATGACCTAAAATCGACGAAAACCATGGGCTATAGTCCATGCTTTTTTCCTGAAAATGGCCAAAAATGCCCTATTTTGCATTCCTCATAAATAATGCATATATTTTCAAAAGGTGTGAAAATGACCCAAAATCGATCAAAACCATGGGCTATAGTCCATGCTTTTTGCCTAGAAATGGTGAAAAATGACCTATTTTACTTTCTTCATAAATTATGCATATCTTTTCAAAAGGTGTGAAAATGACCCAAAATCGATCAAAACCATGTGCTATAGTCCATGCTTTTTGCCCGAAAATGACCTATTTTGCATATTTTGTAAATAATGCATATCTTTTCAAAAGGTGTGAAAATGACCCAAAATCGATGAAAACCATGGGCTATAGTCCATGCTTTTTGCGTAAAAATGGTCAAAAATGACCTATTTTACTTTCTTCATAAATTATGCATATATTTTCAAAAGGTGTGAAAATGACCCAAAATCGATGAAAACCATGGGCTATAGTCCATGCTTTTTGCCCAAAAATGGTCAAAAATGACCTATTTTACTTTCTTCATAAATAATGCATATCTTTTCAAAAGGTGTGAAAATGACCTAAAATCGACGAAAACCATGGGCTATAGTCCATGCTTTTTCCCTGAAAATGGCCAAAAATGCCCTATTTTGCATCCCTCATAAATAATGCATATCTTTTCAAAAGGTGTGAAAATGACGCAAAATCGATGAAAACCATGGGCTATAGTCCATGCTTTTTGTCTAAAAATGGTCAAAAATGACCTATTTTACTTTCTTCATAAATTATGCATATCTCTTCAAAAGGTGTGAAAATGACCTAAAATCGATGAAAACCATGGGCTATAGTCCATGCTTTTTGCCAAAAAATGGTCAAAAATTACCTATTTTACTTTCTTCATAAATTATGCATATCTTTTCAAAAGGTGTGAAAATGACCTAAAATCGACGAAAACCATGGGCTATAGTCCATGCTTTTTCCCTGAAAATGGCCAAAAATGCCCTATTTTGCATTCCTCATAAATAATGCATATATTTTCAAAAGGTGTGAAAATGACCCAAAATCGATCAAAACCATGGGCTATAGTCCATGCTTTTTGCCTAGAAATGGTGAAAAATGACCTATTTTACTTTCTTCATAAATTATGCATATCTTTTCAAAAGGTGTGAAAATGACCCAAAATCGATCAAAACCATGTGCTATAGTCCATGCTTTTTGCCCGAAAATGACCTATTTTGCATATTTTGTAAATAATGCATATCTTTTCAAAAGGTGTGAAAATGACCCAAAATCGATGAAAACCATGGGCTATAGTCCATGCTTTTTGCGTAAAAATGGTCAAAAATGACCTATTTTACTTTCTTCATAAATTATGCATATATTTTCAAAAGGTGTGAAAATGACCCAAAATCGATGAAAACCATGGGCTATAGTCCATGCTTTTTGCCCAAAAATGGTCAAAAATGACCTATTTTACTTTCTTCATAAATAATGCATATCTTTTCAAAAGGTGTGAAAATGACCTAAAATCGACGAAAACCATGGGCTATAGTCCATGCTTTTTGCCTAAAAATGGTCAAAAATGACCTATTTTACTTTCTTCATAAATTATGCATATCTTTTCAAAAAGTGTGAAAATGACCCAAAATCGATCAAAACCATGGGCTATAGTCCAAACTTTTTGCCTGAAAAAGGCCAAAAATGACCTATTTTGCATATTTCGTAAATAATTCATATATTTTCAAAAGGGGTGAAAATGACCCAAAATCCATCAAAACCATGGGCTATAGTTCAGGCTTTTTGTCCAAAATTTTTAAATCTTGGACAAAGATTGCAAGTGAAGACCCAGGGTCTAAATCCTATTTGGCCCAGTTGGACACAATGCTATTCAAAGATAGAGTGCCCTATCGGCAATGGTAATTAGAAGAAGGTGACAGTTTTGTTCTACAGCCGAGTCCTACCACAGTGCTACAGAGATGAGGTCTTGGCATCAACTGAACAACAGTTCAATAGCCGGTCGTCTGGGGATGAGGAAGACATACGCGAGAGTTAAAGAGCGATTCTAACTGTCTGGACACTCTCCGGATGTGCACCGTCTGTGTCAACACTGCGATGTCTGCTCTTCGAGAGCTGGACCCCTTATGAAAGCTAAAGGATTAAGTCCAACAATGTGGGTACCCCGGAACGCATTGCTGTAGACATCACTTACGAAAACAGATCAGAGAAATAAGTATATGCTGGTAGTAAGTGATTATTTCACCAAATGGACGGAGGCGTATGCTCTCACAAACATGGAGGCTGAGGCAGTTGCAAGAGTCCTAGCAGAGGAACACGATATGGGGTACCGGAGGAAATATAAACTCGGATCAAGTGTGGCGCCGGAGGAGATACACTCAGATCAAGGGTGATACCGGAGGAGATGCACTCGGATCAAGGGTGATATTGGAGGAGATACACTCGGATCAAGGGTTATACCGGAGGAGACACACTCAGATCAAGGGCGATACCGGAGGAGATACACTCAGATCATTGGCGATACCGGAGGAGAAGTAAAACCAAAGAAGTAATCAGCGATCGTGAAGCGGTTGTGGTTCTACAATCCAACAAGGAAGAAAGGTTTGTCTCCGTGTCTCCAATATCCTTGGGACGACTCCTATCTTGTCATGGAGAGAATAAGTGCCCGAATACAGAAGTCCAAGGGCGAAGCTGAGAGAAATTCATCATGATCGTCTTCGTCCTTACAGGGGAGGAGACGTGCCCAGCTGGCTCGTCAAGGACAATCAAACCAAACTACTCAGACCCCGTCCAAACAACCGCGGCCTCAGCGACAAAGACTACAGACCGTCCAGTGGACAAGCAAGAAATGAGACTAGGTCAAGTTGTAGTTGCATATATAATCGTTAGTTACAGGTTGGTTGTGTTGGTTCACGTTGGAGCTAGTTTTCTAATAAAATAATCAAAAACGTACAATATGTTTTATTACTCGGGCTACCTGCAAGGTAGACCGAGTCAAGGTTTCGGTTTTCTATCTATCTATCTATCTATCGACATTGTCGAAAGTGTGTAAGCCTGCGATGCTCGGCGGTCTGCGGTGTTCCCCTGCAAGTATGAAAACGAGGCGGGTTACCACAAGTCATGTGACTTGCTTTGCTTTTCGAAGGTTCTGTAGGTCTTTTTCCTTTTGCTTATCTTGCTAGCTGCTTCTCGTGCTTTATCTTGAAAACTTATTGGAAAGTAATGGCGACTTGCTGTTCTGCTGAGGCGCTCAAAATACATACGAAAGCACACGCCGTTCGCGGTAGACCCACTCTAAAAGATGTCGAGCGTCAGTTTAAATCTTCCAAGATAACATTTAATGCGTTTCCAGAATCAAGAAGCCTTGGACATATATCATTGACAGTGAGGATAAGTCTTTTATTTATTGTATTATTTTCGTTTACGGTTTTGAATATATTTTTCAATACTCTATCGTTCTTTGAACTATCAGTAGCGAGCGTGTTGATCGCTGCCCTGTGCATGGTTTTTCGGTTGTACATTTCATAAATACCTCGACCAAGACTTTCGTAGATTCTTTACTAAATGACTGCGATGTGTTTGAAAAAGCTGTTCAATTATCTGTATTTGTTTATCCCAATAAAGAGTCACATTTATTAGAGGAATGCAGGTCTCGTTATGCTAAATTTCATATTCATCAGTATGTTGAGCACAAGCCTCGTGTTGTTTCGCGTGATCGAGAACTAAATAGATAGAGTCCCAGTTAAACGACTAACCCAACTTTTGCACAAAAGCAGAAAAATACAGAAAATGGTTCGTAAGTATGTGGTCAATAATGTACCCATGTTATCTAGAATTAATTGTTTTCTTAATAAATGTAATTTCAATCCCGAAGAAATTAAATCATATGTCAAAAGTTGTCATCGAAAGTTTAAGAGAAACACTGGCCATGGTAGTGCTTTACCCAGACGGAGGAAATTATGTTCTAGAAAATCCCTTTTTTACTTACACAAAAGAGCAATAAATGCAAGTCATAAGCTTATTTATTACTTGCAACTCTTGACAAATCCAGGTTCACAAAAATATGCTGGTTTATCCCATGTTTACAAAAGTCTCAATCAC
The DNA here is from genome assembly GCA_011057435.1 of Actinia equina. Taxonomy (NCBI): domain Eukaryota; kingdom Metazoa; phylum Cnidaria; class Anthozoa; order Actiniaria; family Actiniidae; genus Actinia; species Actinia equina. The sequence goes on from WHPX01001209.1 coordinate 10,380, forward strand.
AGAATCAATCACAGTAAGTTTATCAACCCACTAACTTTTTGAAATGCGCTATTTTAACTAGTGCTCTCTGTTTTCCCTTTAAATTTCTACATTCTATTATACACAGGTAGCCCGAGTATACGCCTTTAGGGCGTCTAGTTGATCTAAATATACAACTTAACACCAGGGATCTGTTGTCTTAGAGACAGTTCACATTCACTTGTTATGTTATTATTACCCCATAAGTATAACTCTTTTACACGACAATCATCACGTATTAATACTGAACACAGACACTGAGCACCAACATCTGTTATATTATTACCATCTAGTGCTAGGTGTGTTATATTAGTACGAGGCAACATGTCACATTATTTTAACACATTCATCGTCTAATTTACAACCAACCAACAACAGTAAATCAACATTAGAAATATTAACAAGAGAATTACACAACATTCTGATCCCTGATGATGATAAAGATGAATATCCAATGTACAATGACTTAACAATAAATGACTGCTTAAATATTGAACGTCGTTTAGCTTGTTCTGCGTTGATTAAATTCACTATATCTAATAAATAACTTATGTACAAACAATCAATATTAGTTATTTCTTCAAATCCAATCCACCTACCCCAATCACAGTATATGTGTTTAAGTTTTTTTATTACTCTGGTAGAAAATCCATCGTCTTTGTACTCGTACAGACAGGATAAAGTTAGCAGTTTGTTACTCGTATCTTTTTCATTCCCTGGTTTGATATTTTTTATCAACTTTTTCATCATTTTCTCTCTTTTTTTCTTGAAAACATTCCCGCCATGAACATGAATGTCACATCGCTCGTTTTCTCTTTCTCTAGGATTTGTTTTTTCTCTACAAACAAAAAAGCACAAAGAAATTCTTGAATCGTTAGGTGGGTGAACGTAAATTCAAGTGGTGGTTTCTCGAATGGAGATTTTTGAACGCCAGGACAACAGTCAAGTAATCCACTCGCTTTCAGGTTTGTTATTTCTTCATCGTTAAGATTGAATTTTTTCATATCATTTTCGTTGAAAATATATTTATCTTCCATCATTAAATTCACCGCTAGTTCAGCTAGTTTATGTAATATTTCTTGTACTTTAGTTTCTTCCATTTCTTCATATTTAGAAGAGGAATGTTTCTTGATAAATAATATGATTATTTTATGATACAGTTTTGTTCTAGTAACGGGTAGTTTTTCTGTGGTTTTTCATTCAGTCATGTACCACTTAATATAGTAGCACATTAAAAAACACATCACAGGAATATGACCAAAACTTAAAAGAATTTCATTCGTTTTGATGTGATCAAGTGCTTTGTTCTTCATGCTTTCGTTCTCTTTAAAATATTTTTCGATGTATTCTATCACTTGAAGTGAAGAAAATCCTTGAATGTCACATCTCACATCAAAGGCAATTTCTTTTAATTCCTCTGCTTCGCCAGGCCTCGAGGATATCAGGACCACTGCACCGTTTAACAATTTTCCTTTCATGATTTTGGCAATCAAAGCAGGAACAGGTATTTTTTCATTTGGGTCATTTCGGTATCTTGACTCAAAGTCCTCGATGATTTTCTCTCGATGTTTATACTCATCATAACCATCAAGAATGATGAGCAGCTTCTCAGGATTTTCAATCATGTACTGCAGTAATGGCAGGTCTATCACCGAGTGCTCGTTCAGTAGGGAGGACTGATTTAAGATATCATGTAAGTCAAGCCTATTTTTTCCTGGAAGAACAAGTTGACGGAATGTCAACAGGAACACAAACTGAAAATCAGGTACTTTGGCATTTTCTTGACCTTCCTCAAACAATCGGTCATGCGACCAATCCCGTACCAGCTTCCGACAAAAAAGGGATTTTCCAATTTCTGCTTTGCCCGTCAACAAGATAGATTTAGGATTGGTCGTGCAAGAAGCTGTGGACTGCTGATCATCATTTTCTGGACAAAGAAACATTTCTGAACAGTTCTTGAGTTTTGTACTCTTTGCTTGAATTTCATCCAATTCTTCCTCTTGGGGCTCCTTGAAGCGTTTTGGACCACGTTGGATAGTCACACTCGTAAAGATGTCATCGGTTCTAATTTTCTTGTCTTCTTCCTCTGACAACAGAAAATCGGTTTGTTGTTTGATGGATACCTTCAGTTTTTCTGTATATTCTGAAAATCAAAACACAACAATTTAACACCCAAAACGAAGGAAGAAAAGGTAAGAATAAAATATCTTATCTAAAAATGAAGTAAAATGTGCTACCCCCTACAATATCTTAGAAATGAAAATGCACCCCCTTCTTCATAATAATTTAGAAAATGTTATGCTCAGTAGCTGAAATTAAATGTCACCTTTTTGCATGAATACCTTATGCCGGTATCCTCATATTTTGCAAATATAAAAGAATTACCACCACCCCCCCCCCCCCCCTCTTCATTTCAAATGATCTTGAAATTTGCACCTCCCTAACAATGAATAAAATATCGGTCCTTCATTTAACAATTATACCTGCAGCCCCAATGTTCAACGAAGCAATAGCTAGCCCATGAGGCTGATTTAAAATATCAACAAAGCCCTAAATTCCATTGTTTCGATGCAAAACACGAAATACTAAATTATATTGAATTCAGAGAGATAGATTACTGTTGCTTTGTTCTTTTGGAAATAGAGTGCTTACAATATATTCGTGTAATTAAAAACCTATCCCGGGTTTATAATGCAGCCCTTTCCTTCCCTGTTGATATCAATTTCGTCCCCGGCTTTAAGAATCTGGGTTTTCCCAAGAATTTAAGAACTGACATCAAACAATGGATTTAGAGTGTGGTTGATTTTTAAGTTCCATAAGTATCCATTAATGATCATCGTATCCTTAAATGATCATCTGCTACCAGGCTCTAATGCTCAAAAGAGGACCAACAAACAATTTTGTGATAGAGTCAACTGACCTTTTGCATGACTTTCAATAATTCTTCTTTGGTCTTGCTTTATTGATGATAAATCTTTGAGTATTGTGTCTTGTCCTTGTAGCAGTTTAGCTTGACCTTCTGCACTATTCTTTTGTCCTTGTAGCAGTTTAGCTTGACCTTCTGCTCTATTCTTCTGTCCTTGTAGCAGTTTGGTCTGACTTTCTGCACTATTCTTCTGTCCTTGTAGCAGTGTTTCTGCAATACTGACTTGTCCTTGTTGCAGTTGTTCTAATTTGCTGTAACTGTTTAAATTTTAAAATAATGTTTTCACAAAAAATTAGAATATTAAACATGTCTCACCTAAAAAAATCGTTTTCCTCCACTTTTCTATCTTATGTCTTCTTATTCTAAGTGCTTTTTTCATCATCTAGGTGTCAAAACATGTTGTGGAGTCCCTAAGGTTAAGCCTTGTATAAGGCCATTAACATTTTGACAGCTAGAGTTGACAAAAATTGTGGTAAATGAGATACAAAAATACCATGGAAAACTGTAGGTAAATTGGTTAAATACATGCATACACTAAATAGATGCAAAAAACAACAACAACAATTTTCTTACAATGTAACTTACATAAATCCAGTGTATCAAGAATGGCTTTGTCTTGGTCTGCACAGTGTTTCAACATTGGAAGTAGTTCACTCCATGGCTTTTGAACGTCTTGAGAAAAGATATATGTGTATCAGAGAAGCACATTGTTTATACAGAACAAGTAAACTACAAACCATAGCTATTTGTTTTCTGTTCTCATACTTATTCCATTCTATTCCATTCTCATACTTATTCTAGTCTGTTCTGTCCCATTCAATTCCTTTCTATTCTATTCTGTTCACATACTTATTCTATTCTATTCTGTTCTCATACTTATACTATTCTATTATGTCCCATTCAATTCCTTTCTATTCTATTGTTTTCTCATACTTATTCTATTCTATTCTGTTCCATTCAATTCCTTTCTATTCTATTCTATTCACATACCTATTCTATTCTATTGTTTTCTCATACTTATTCTATTCTATTCTGTTCCATTCAATTCCTTTCTATTCTATTCTGTTCACATACCTATTCTATTCTATTGTTTTCTCATACTTATTCTATTCTGTTCTGTTCTCATACTTATTCTATTCTGTTCACATACCTATTCTATTCTATTCTGTTCACATACTTATTCTATTCTGTTCTGTTCTCATACTTATTCTATTCTATTCTGTCCCATTCAATTCCTTTCTATTCTATTCTGTTCACATACTTATTCTATTCTGTTCTGTTCACATACTTATTCTATCCTATTGTGTCCCAAGTTCTGTCCTATTTATTTCAATTTCTTTCCCTTCTATTTCATATCATTTTTTTAATCAAGTAAACCTCTGTTCAAGTTCTTATCTTGAGTGTAAGTCCTACCAAAAATTAGCACCCTAAATTGAAAACATAAATAGCATTTCTCCACTCCTTGCACTTGCAGATTAAATGCTAAAATACTATTTTGAAATGAAAATTTTCTCAGAAAAAGAAAAAACTCCTCCTTTCTTCTTTGTCTCCATTCTATTCCATCTTGTAGTAATCAATTCTATTCATACTCTATTCTGTTGATATTCTATTCTGTTCTCTTTCATTCTATTTCATTCTGTCTGTTCTAATCCCTTCTATTCCTACCCTATTCCATTCTTAATTTTTATAGGAAAGATTGAATGACTACATGAATGTAAACAGTGCTGAATGACATACATGATGGATGTGATCTATCTGAAATATCACTCTCACCTTGTTCACTTTATCAAAGTCCCCAGCAGTAGCGCCGAACAAGCTCAGTGCATTACATCCATCCCTCCATGATGTTTGGAAATCAGTAGCTTCAACCCTTGGAATTGAAGAGTGACACAACTTGTCTCGCATTTCTTTTAACGTTTTAAGGGCTGCTACCAGATTAGCTGCTACGACAATTGGTGGTGATGAATAAAGAAGAGCTTTGACCAAAAGAGACATGTCCCATCCTGATGTATCACCAGATCTCACTGCATTCTTTTCATACGGAAGAGGCTTAAACATCCGCAGCAGGTCAGCTCCATTCTGAGCACAGTCAGTCCAAGGTTTGTATCTTACTGCAGCATTCCACTGATCTATGAAGTAACGACGCAGACATGGATTCCCTACTCTTAACAGAAGTAAGGCCAGGCAACAGTAGTTCCTGTTTAAGATACACCCACTTAATAGTATTGATTACAGTCCTGGTAAGTATTACATCTATGGTATTATTATCTCATATATGATCATTATATACACAGTAATTTAAGTTAACCACAAGAGGAAAAGCACTCACATTTCTTAGCAAGCGATTATATTATTGGACAATATTATTTTAAAGTGTTTTCCACAAATTAGATATAGTAGCTAAACCATACAATCTTACCTTTCTTCTTTGTCCATGTTTATTCAATGGACTATTGAAGTGTTCAACATAGTATTAAGTATGTAGCATGGATTAACATGTTGCATGATACCTCTGCTTTGCTTCCTTTTCTGTCAGATCTTCTATTCTGACGTTACAGCTTGTTTACAATCAATGATATTCTAAGAAGCTAGTATCTATAGCAAGACTTGAGACTTGAGTCTATGAGCAAAAGAATAAAAACATCAGAATAAAAAGATGATTCTTTGACCTAATTTACACATCACCTGTACAGCTGTACAACAAAACAAATTAGAAGTTATCTTTAACTTTATTAATTAAACTTTACATAAGTTAGCTAAACATTCAAGTTCTTTAGCAATCTCGTACCCAGAGCCCTTATTTCTTACTGTGCGTGCTCGATGAAATAATTGGGCTCTGGAAAACTCCAAACCGGAAGACCCAGATTCTGGGTTTCTCGCCCATGCGCATTATGACAGACAAGGTAAATTCAAAATGGCGAACGATGTTCAACGAGCATGTGAATTTCACTTGGAAAATTAGGTTTTGAAGATAGTTTTCAGTTAAATTAACTTCGAAAATATCTACTGGATGGACATGAATACAATTCCCATTAAAAAACCGGCAAAACTTTGAAAAATCCGGCCCTACAGGCTTTTTTGGTGTACTTAATTCGAGACGCCATCTTGTTTATTTTTTCTAGTACTGTAATATTTACTTCCGGTGTCTTCCTTTGTTCTCGAAAACCAATCACAGCACAGGAAATATTGGAGTTTTCCAGAGCCCAATTATTTCGTCGAGCATGCGCAGTAAGAAATAAGGGCTCTGGGTACGAGATTGGTTCTTTAGTTGACACAACACATTCTTAATTTATGATATTAATCTAAATAAAATTATATTAATAAGAATAAATAGGAAAATATTATTTTAATAAAAACATATGCAGTGATAGTTGACCACTGCTGTTGCTTTAACATTGAAGAGATATTCAAATTATTTTTTATAATTATTCATCATTAATAAATATTCATACTTTTTGAAACAAAAGGGAGATGCCTAAGAGCATTGTCAATGGAAATGCTAATGAAACACAATTAATGATCATAGATTTTTTGGTTGAAAAATAGAAGCTTCAGTCTGGCTGCACTGTTGTGTAGATATTTATTGAACTACTGACATATTACCAACTATGCACCAAACTGAATCCAGTATCTAACCAATCAAAATACATGCCGCAGGAAAGAATAACACTCTTTTGACTCAGGGATGGAGTCCTGTATATTCATTTAAATCACTATTGACAGCATCCTTCAATCCGTAATAGAAAAGCTTCACAACTTCATTGTCTTCCGCTAGGAATCTTGAAAGCTTTTCAATAGAATTTATATTTTGAACTCAGTTCAAGTTCTTTGTCTGCCAATCAAAACTGTTTATCTATGTAACATAAGATGGTCGCGTGACCTCTAAAGTCTCGTGATCTGTCGACACACTTTAGCAAGCATAATTTGCCTTAACAAGTGTATCTAAAAAGCTAAACTGCTTGGAATCCAAATTCTTACTTCATTATCTACAAGCATTATCCTATCTGGTTATTTGGTCAAGAGGTTTTTACGCGCTTTCAAATCATACTGTTCCAATATCAACTCTTCCATGATCAAAGCTGTGTATTGTAGAACCTTACAGTAAATCTTATCTAGAATATACTAAGAGATCTACTATATCACACGTAACTGATGTATTTATGCACTGATTGACTACATATTACACGTATAACTTACTTGAAACGCGAAGGAAAGAGGACAAGAACAACGAGTGACCAAACGCTTACTTCTCTTTCACCAGACAAACAGGAAATGCAAATCAGCAGATAACAGACAGAAAGACTGGTACGAGAAGGTGTGTTTGGGTGGTGTCGGCCTTGGAGGGGGGGGGGGGGGGGGGGGGGGAGGGGGAAGGAAATACCAAAATGTTGTTAGCACTTCTTAAAACATTATGTAGAAGAGGAATCTAAACAAGCCAATGCTTGGAATTTTTGAGGTGAAAAATGTGATTCAAGAAACAATAAGTAAGACTGTTTTGCTGTAAATTCCGTTGTTTCCATAGACTGTACTTAAACGCCACGAATCGCATAATTGAGTATTTATTATTCTTGATCCTTGAACTATTTATTCGATCTGAAATTACATGCATAATTCTTATAACACTTTCATTCTATACAAATTCATTTACTTGCAACTATACTCACTTCTGTGGCGGGTATACAGTTTTCTTGTTGTCCTGGTTAGCGTTTTCTATCTGGTTAGCCTTTAGTATCCTGGTAAGCTCAGTGCTCGCACATCTATCTCTGAAACAACTCCTTCTGACTAACTACACCTGCTCATATTTCCTCTATTTACTTAATGTCAATCAATCCAATAAAGGGAGTAATTAATAACTAACTTTCTACAGTATCTATTGTAATCGTATCTTGACAGTTAATAACATTCAAATCAGTACTTAATTTTATAAACGAAACAAAGACATTTTTGAAAATATGTTTGAACATGAGGGGAGGGATGGTGGTTATTATTGATCTCTGTTATCATGGGGGGGGAGTAATCATAGCAGACCACGGGTGGGGAGGGTAGAAGCTAGCTAGTTACAACCGTTTTCGGGTTTCTGCGTCCATAGCTTCTGTCGTCAATCTAATAATAATGATTGATAATTTCTATAGCGTTAATATCCTTGAATTCAATAACACAGGGAACCCATAACTAACGATAGGGAGATACATATAGTGTCTTGTGATCATGGGCAATGGTGTATGCAATGTTTTTCAGTATACGTCGCTGATTTGATGGCAGGAACGATACAATCATTTTACATGAGAAAGAATTCAATTCTCGAGAGCAGAGGGATTTTATCATTCTGCCATCTAACCACAGGCAGCCCAGGCTGTATTATGGGCGCCGGCACGTGATGTGCAAAGCCTCTATGCAATTCACAAGCAGTTATGTCCTGAACACGACCACTGAAAGTTAACTCACCGCAGATCTAATGCACCCTTCTTAAGGTTGACTTGATTGCAAGGCTAATATGGAAATAGACAAAATAAATTCCATCGACAAAAATCTTAATGTTTTTGAATTTCCTTGTTAGCCTCGCATACACGACACTTTTGAGAATGACCAATAGACCGTTTTCTCAAGGTTGCGTGCGCATCCAAATTTAAAGAACTTGACGGTCCACGATACCACAACAGGAGCTTTATGATGAGTATTATCATGCATTGCTATCATTTTTTTCGATAAGGATTCATAAAATTGATTAATCTGCTCTTTAATTATAAAACTGTCTTCTAAATTTTACTGTATTTGCGTTGTTCCGTTTTGTGTCCCGTCAAATTGGATGCGCGCGCAACCTTGAGAAAACGGTCAATTGGAATTTAGACCAAAACTGGCATTTTTTCGCAGTCGCCATAATAATGCATGTCTTTTCCAAAGATGTGAAAGTAGCCAAATTCGATCACAACCTTTGGCTATAGTCCATGATTTTTGCCTGAAAATGGCCCAAAATGACCTATTAAGCATTCGTCATAAATAACTCATATCTTTTTTAATCTTTTTTTTAAATGACCTGTTTTACAGGGTTAAAAGATATGAAAATTGTGGAAAAATCTAGCTGACAAAATAATTTATAATATGAGTACAAAAGATACAATTGCGCATATTTTTAGAAACTGTTAGAGCAGCCTTAAGCAGCGCAGACAAGAGATTAGTTATGCTGGACAAAATTATTAACAACTTAGTTGATGTAGATCTCTGTAATGAACTGATACCCTTGAAATGAAACTCAAGAGATAACCACAACAGATCCTTTAAAATACCTCCCGAGAGAAAAAAAATATATATACAATACAGCTTTCTACCATGGACAATAAAACAATGGAACGATCTACCCGCTGAATTAGTCACAGCCCCAAATGTTGATGCACTTAAAAGTGGGGTCTGCAAATTAGAACACTAACTTTGATCCTGACCTACCCGAGCACTTAAGCCTCGAAGAGAGGGCGTGCTTGTAATTTGATAAATATGTAAATGTAAACTGATTTCTTAGTGGTATTTTCTGTTTTTACTTCTGTTTCCAGCCTTGGTTTCTACTATATTTTCCAGTCTAGTGTTTTCACAAACAAAGCCTTTCACCGATGACCTTGGTCAAGACACCAAAGAGGGATATTACCATTCATGGTCTCTTACGTTAACAGACAGATTAAGACTATTCCCGTTATTCTTCCACGCAAACGCGGCAAGCGTGAACACGGTTTCATCGTTTCCCTACATTTCGCTTTACCTTTTGCAAACCTTCTCGACAAAGACAAGTATTATTTTGTTGATCTACTACTTGGAGATTTTTTGCGATTCCTTTTCACTAATTTTAAAGAATTTTTCACGTTTCACGTTTGCCGTAAACCAAAATCTCAAACTCTCTAATATCAAAGAGATAACTCTATTGCAAAATCACCATAATGATGCACGGGCTTTACGCTAAGAATCACTCTGATAACTAAAAGGAAAAAACACTATTGAGAAGAGAAGAGTGGGGAAAATCGGTGAAAACTACAAATACAAACTGATCTTCACTGAATGCTTCATGATTACCTGGCATAACCATAGTTATGATCCCTACCGTGAGGTGGATGTTAGGGTCATATTTGCATAAAAATGTAAACAATCAGAGAGCATTAATAGTCATCATCATCTCACACAGGCTAACCACTCTGTACAGGAAATGATGATGATGATGATGATTAATGTTCTCCGATTGGTTCAAGTTCCCTGACATAAACCAATCAACTTGGATTATTATTTTCCCGCTCTTTTCATCACGTGACTGGTTGGTTGGAAGTTTTTCAAAGTTGGTTTTGTTCTTTGTTCTTCATCAACCAAGAATTTCTACTGGATTATTGCTCTCTTCCCAACAGTTTACTGACTTACACAACCAACCACAAGTAAATACCTCAACTACTAAACCTATTTACATCTACTTCGAGGAATCTGTAAAAGTTATTGAAAAAGTCGCTTGTCTTTGGCGAGAATATGTCAAACTGTAAAAATGTCCGCAGTCAAGACCTTCGTTTAGTCAGTATTTTGTCTTCTTTGATCTGATGTGAAAAGACCCCGAAAAAGAAAAACCAAACAGCAAGGAAAGTTTGTTTTGCATTGTTTTTTAGTCTTGTTTTGAGTATATAGAATTTGTTCTAAATATCCGTGTTATTTATTTTCTTTCAGAATCGAGGTGAGCTGAACAAAGACAAGTAAAAATTGGTGAGCTGAATTATTGCTGATCCTCACATTGAAAAACTAGATAACTATGATTATTGAACCACATTAGGCTAGAATTATTTCTTGATTTACTCGGATCATTCCAGCTTGTATTAGTTGTGTAGTGTTTTCTTCGTCCATGTTCAACTAAAGTCTTGTACAAAACAAGCCATCATTTGCCGCCATTTTTCAACACAAGTTTGTTGACTTCAAATCAAAACATAACCAACTCAAAATACTATTTTATCCATGAAATGCTCTAAAATAAGAATAAATATCGATAGTTTCTTTCATATTGATAAGAAATATTATGATTTGACAAAGAAACAAGTATTTTTGCTGTTGTCCGTATTTCAAGTCCAACTCACTTTGTTCAAAATATGAAGGAAAAATGAATATTTGTAAAAAAAGTCTCTTTTAACTTGGTTGAATAAGAATATTGATGAAAACAAACTTGTTCTTGTATTGATATCAAACTACTGGACATTTGTCAAGGGATATTTTTGATTTTCAATGGATTTGTTTGAATATTTGTTGAGTAAAACACAAATCAACTTTCAATCAACTACAAAAAAAGAAACTACAAGAATTTCTTTATTATTCAATAAAATATGATATTATTTACAAAAACAAATTATATTCTACTCGTTTATTATGGTTTCATTCAATATTCAATACATATGAGAGTTTTATTGATCTAAATAATCAACTCAACACCAGGGATCAGTTGTTGTCTTAGAGACAGTTTACATTCACTTGTTATGTTATTATTACCCCGTAAGTCTAACTCTTTTACACGACAATCATCACCTATTAATACTGAACACAGACACTGAGCACCAACATCTGTTATATCATTAGCATTTAGGTCTAGGTGTGTTATATTAGTACGAGGCAACACGTCACATATTATTTTAACACCAACATCTGTTATATTATTACCATCTAGTGCTAGGTATGTTATATTAGTACGAGGCAACATGTCACATATTATTTTAACACCAACATCTGTTACATTATTACCATCTAGTGCTAGGTATGTTATATTAGTACGAGGCAACATGTCACATATTATTTTAACACCAACATCTGTTATATTATTACGACTTAGGTCTAGGTATGATATATTAGTACGAGGCAACATGTCACATATTATTTTAACACATTCATCGTCTAATTTACAATCAACCAGCAACAGTTCATAAACAGTAGAAATATTAACAAGAGAATTACACAACATTCTGATCCCTGATGATGATAAAGATGAGCCAACAATAAACAATTCATTTAACTGTGTAAATGTTGAATGTTGTTTAGTTTGTTCTTCGTTGATTAAATTCACTAGTATATCTAATAAATAACTTATGTACAAACAATCGATATCAGTTATTCTAATAAATCTAATCCTCCCATACCTACCACAGTATCTGTATTCAAGGTTATTTATTACTCTGGTAGAAAATCCATCGTCTTTGTACTCGTACAGACAGGATAAAGTTAGCAGTTCATTCCTCTCATCGTCATCATTCCCTGGTTTGATATTTTCTATCAACTTTACCATCATTTTTTCATCTTTTTCTCTTGAAAACATTCCCGCCATGAACATAAATGTCACATCACTCGTTTCCTCTTCCTCTGGGATTTGTTTATTCTCTACAAACAAAAAAGCACAAAGAAATTCTTGAATCGTTAAGTGGGTGAACGTAAATTCAAGTGGTGGTTTCTCGAATGGAGATTTTTTAACGCCAGGACAACAGTCAAGTAATCCACTCCCTTTCAGGTTTGTTATTTCTTCATCGTTAAGATTGAATTTTTTCATATCCTTTTCGTTGAAAATATATTTATCTTCCATCATTAAATTCATCGCTAGTTCAGCTAGTTTATGTAATATTTCTTGTACTTGAGTTTCTTCCATTTCTTCATATTTAGAAGACGAATGTTTCTTGATAAATAATATGATTACTTCATGATAAAGTTCTGTTCTAGTGACAGGTAGTTTTTCTGTATGTTTTGATTCAGTCATGTACCACTTAATGCAGTAGCACATTAAAAAACACATCACAGGAATGTGACCAAAACTTAAAAGAATTTCATTCGTTTTGATGTGATCGAGTACTTTGTTCTTCATGCTTTCGTTGGCTTTAAAATATTTTTCGATGTATTCTAGCACTTGAAGTGAAGAAAATCCTTGAATGTCACATCTTACATCAAAGAGAAGTTTTTTTAATTCCTCTGCTTCGCCAGGCCTCGAGGATATCAGGACCACTGCACCGTTTAACATCTTTCCTTTCATGATTTTGGCAATCGAAGCAGGAACAGGTATTTTTTCATTACGGTCCTTTGAACATGTTGTCCCATCGTCCCCGGTGATTTTCTCTCGATGTTTATACTCATCATAACCATCGAGGATGATGAGCAGCTTCTCAGGATTGTCAATCATGTACTGCAGTAATGGCTCGTCTATCACCGAGTGTTCGTTCAGTAGGGAGGACTGATTTAAGATATCACGTAAGTCAACCCTTTCTTCTTCTTTTTCTAGGAGAAGAAGTTGACGGAATGTCAACAGGAACACAAACTGAAAATCAGGTGCATTTTCTTGACTTTCCTCAAACAATCTGTTATGCGACCAATCCCGTATCAGCTTCCGACAAAAAAGGGATTTTCCAATTCCTGCTTTGCCCGTCAACAAGATAGATTTAGGATAGGTCGTGCAAGAAGCTGCAGATTGCTGATCATCATTTTCTGGGCAAAGAAACATTTCTGAACAGTTTGTGAGTTTTGTACTAGTCGCTTGAATTTCATCCAATTGCCTCCTGCAAAATCTCTTTTTTTTGGGTTCCTCGAAGTGTTTTGGACCGCGTTGGATAGTCACACTCGTAAAGATGTCATCGGTTCTAATTTTCTTGTCTTCTTCCTCTGACAACAGAAAATCGGTTTGTTGTTTGATGGATGACTTCAGTTTTTCTGTATATTCTGAAAATCAAAATACAACAATTTAACACCCAAAACACAGGAAGAAAACTAGGTAAGAATAAAATATCTTATCTAAAAATGAAGTAAAATGTGTACCCCCTACAATATCTTTGAAATGAAAATGTATCCCCTTCTTCATAATAATTTAGAAAATGTTATGCTCAGTAGCTGGAATTAAATGTCACCTTTTTGCATGAATACCTTATGCCAGTACCCTCATATTTTGCAAATATAAAAGAATTACCACCCCCCCCCCTCCCCTCCTCATTTTAAATGATCTTGAAATTTGCACACAAGATTTGATTTTTACCTAGTGCTCTTGAAGAAAGATCTTTCTCTGCAGGTCTGTCCCCTGAAAAATAATTTATGTTCCATAAGTATCCATATATGATCATCATATCCTTATGGTGGCTTCATATAGTTTCAGGCTTTAGAGTAATAGAACTATATTATTATTATGTTATAGCAAATACAGATCTATATCTTGATATCTGATACACTAACCATATTAAAGACTATGAGTTTAGGAATCATTTTTCGTGAAAATGATCACGTGAATAGTTACCATAGCAGTGACACGTCAACCACAAAACGGGCCCTTTTTGCCATTAAGAAATTAAAATCTCAAGTTTCCCGTGTTCAATCATTTTTAGATTTTGTAATATGAAAGTTTGTTTTGTTATCTATTATATGACAGAGTTTTATTAAGATCGTGAATACAGAAATCAAGATTTTAAAGAAATATCGATTTTTTTAAAAGATAAAAAGTTTTCTATAGTCCAATTTCTTAAAATATATTGTCAGTCGCCTTATTATTCTACAAAGAAAAACTGTAGAAATGTAAAGATATTTGACCACATAGTTTTCGAGTTTTTTTCATAAATAATGCACAACTTTTCGTGACGTTATCAAAATAAAAGTTCTGGTACTGCACATGCTTGTGCTTTAAACCTGGCGCGTGCGTACAAAAACTGTCATAAACATGTTCCTACCACTCTAACTGACATCTTACACACCATAACCTGACTGGACCATTACAGTCACCATACCAACCACTTCATGTCATATATACATGTCCTACCACTCTAACTGACATCTTACACACCATAACCTGACTGGACCATTACAGTCACCATACCAACCACTTCATGTCATATATACATGTCCTACCACTCTAACTGACATCTTACACACCATAACCTGACTGGACCATTACAGTCACCATACCAACCACTTCATGTCATATATACATGTCCTACCACTCTAACTGACATCTTACACACCATAACCTGACTGGACCATTACAGTCACCATACCAACCACTTCATGTCATATACATGTCCTACCACTCTAACGCTCAAAAGAGGACCAACAAACAATATTGTGTTATTTAAGTCAACTAACCTTTTGCATGACTATCAATAATTCTTCTTTGGTATTGCTTTATTGATGATAAATCTTCAAGCATTGTGTCTTGTCCTTGTAGTAGTTTGTCCTGACCTTCTGCACTATTCTTCTGTCCTTGTAGCAGTTTGGCCTGACTTTCTGCACTATTCTTCTGTCCTTGTAGCAGTTTGGCCTGACTTTCTGCACTATTCTTCTGTCCTTGTAGCAGTTTGGTCTGACTTTCTGCACTATTCTTCTGTCCTTGTAGCAATTGTTCTAATTTGCTGTTAACTGTTCAAATTTTAAAATAATTTTTTCACCAGAAATTAGAATATTAAATATGTCTCACTAAAAAATTGTTTTCCTCCACTTTTCTATTTTATGTCCTCTTATTTACCGCTTTTTTCATCATCTAGGTGTCAAAATATGTTGTGGAGTCCCTTGGTTAGGCCTCGTATAAGTCCATAACATTTTGACTGCTAGATGACAAAAATCGTGGTAAATGAGATGAAATACCATGGAAAACTAGATGAAATTAGTTAAATGCATGCATATACTTACTGTATATACAAACAAAAAAAAGTTTCTTACAATGTAACTTACATGAATCAAGAATGGCTTTGTCTTGGTCTGCACAGTGTTTCAACATCGGAAGTAGTTCACTCCATGGCTTGTGAACATCTTGAGAAAAGAGATGTGCATCAGAGAAGCACTTGTTTACAGTCAACTCAAAAAATGTTGTCGTTGAACAACTCAAGCCTACGCGACTGGACCGAAAGGAAATCTGGGTAGCAATCATTGAAGCCGAGTTGACTCCATAACTTTATCTGATTAGTTGTGCCTGGTTTACAGCACGAACCTTCGTATGCAAGTGGGAAGTGTTGAAGGAGAGGTTTTTTTAATGCCTTCATATTTTCGGAATTGTGAACTGAATCATAACTACTTTGTTTTTCCAAAGACATGCATATTTTCTCGCAATTATTATCTTATTACTAGCAGGAACAATAAATTCAGAATGAATATTTAACCGCTTCATTGATTTTTACCCATATTCCTTTCGGTCCAGTCACATAGGCTTGAGCCGGTCGACGACAAGGTTTTTTGAATTGGCTGTATAGAGAACAAGTATGCTACAAACCATAGCTTAAATCCTTTTCTGTTCTCATACTTATTCTATTCCGTACTGTCCCATTCAATTCCTTTCTATTCTGTTCTGTTCTCATACTTATTCTATTCTGTTCTGTCCCATGCAATTCCTTTCTATTCTATCCCGTTCTCATACTTATTCTATTCTATTCTGTCCCATTCAATTCCTTTCTATTCTGTTCTGTTCTCATACTTATTCTATTCTGTTCTGTTCTCATACTTATTCTATTCTGTTCTGTTCTCATACTTATTCTATTCTGTTCTGTCCCATTCAATTCCTTTCTATTCTATTCTGTTCTCACACTTATTCCATTCTATTCTGTTCCATTCAATTCCTTTTTATTCTATTCTGTTGTCATACTTATTCTATTCTATTCTGTCCACATACTTATTCTATTCTATTCTGTTCTCATACTTATTCTATTCTATTCTGTTCTCATACTTATTCTATTCTATTCTGTTCTCATACTTATTCTATTCTGTCCCATTCAATTCCTTTCTATTCTATTCTGTTCACATACCTATTCTATCCTATTCTATTCTGTTCTCATACTTATTCTATCCTATTCTGTTCTGTTCTCATACTTATTCTATTCTATTCTATTCTGTTCACATACTTATTCTATTCTATTCTGTTCCATTCAATTCCTTTCTATTCTATTCTGTTCTATTCAATTCCTTTCTATTCTATTCTGTTCTCATACTTATTCTATTCTATTCTGTTCTAATACTTATTCTATTCTGTCCCATTCAATTCCTTTCTATTCTATTCTGTTCACATACCTATTCTATCCTATTCTATTCTGTTCTCATACTTATTCTATCCTATTCTGTTCTGTTCTCATACTTATTCTATTCTATTCTATTCTGTTCACATACTTATTCTATTCTATTCTGTTCCATTCAATTCCTTTCTATTCTGTTCTGTTCTCATACTTATTCTATTCTATTCTGTTCTCATACTTATTCTATTCTGTTCTGTCCCATTCAATTCCTTTCTATTCTGTTCTGTTCTCATACTTATTCTATTCTATTCTGTTCTCATACTTATTCTATTCTATTCTGTCCCATTCAATTCGTTTCTATTCTATTCTGTTCTCATACTTATTCTATTCTATTCTGTTCTCATACTTATTCTATTCTATTCTGTTCTCATACTTATTCTATTCTGTTCTGTCCCATTCAATTCCTTTCTATTCTATTCTGTTCTCATACTTATTCTATTCTGTTCTGTCCCATTCAATTCCTTTCTATTCTATTCTGTTCTATTCAATTCCTTTCTATTCTATTCTGTTCTCATACTTATTCTATTCTATTCTGTTCTCATACTTATTCTATTCTATTCTGTCCCATTCAATTCCTTTCTATTCTATTCTGTTCACATACCTATTCTATCCTATTCTATTCTGTTCTCATACTTATTCTATTCTATTCTGTTCACATACTTATTCTATTCTATTCTGTTCTATTCAATTCCTTTCTATTCTGTTCTCATACTTATTCTATTCTATTCTGTTCTAATACTTATTCTATTCTGTCCCATTCAATTCCTTTCTATTCTATTCTGTTCACATACCTATTCTATCCTATTCTATTCTGTTCTCATACTTATTCTATCCTATTCTGTTCTGTTCTCATACTTATTCTATTCTATTCTATTCTGTTCACATACTTATTCTATTCTATTCTGTTCCATTCAATTCCTTTCTATTCTGTTCTGTTCTCATACTTATTCTTTTCTATTCTATTCTGTTCTCATACTTATTCTATTCTGTCCCATTCAATTCCTTTCTATTCTGTTCTGTTCTTATACTTATTCTATTCTATTCTGTTCTCATACTTATTCTATTCTATTCTGTTCCATTCAATTCGTTTCTATTCTATTCTGTTCTCATACTTATTCTATTTTGTTCTGTTCTCATGGTTATTCTATTTATTCTCTCCCATGCAATCATGTGTGGTCCTATTCATTCCATTCTCTTCCCTTCTACATTTCATACTATTTCCTTAAGAAAACTTATGACCAAGTTCTTATCTTGAGTGTAAGTCGTACCAAAAATTAACACCTTCAATTTAAAACATGAATAACATTTCCTTCACTCCTTGCACTTGCAGATCACAGTTCTAAAATAATATTTTGAAATGAAAATTTTGTCTGAAAAAGAATATCCCTACCCCCCCCCCCCCCTCAACAGACTTTCTCTCTTTCTTTGTCTCCATTCCGTCTTATTTATTTCATTCTATTCTTACTCTATTCTATTCTAAGTTATTCTATTCTGTTCTCTTTCATTCTATATCATCCTGTCTGTTCTAATCCATCCTATTCCTACTCTATTCCATTCTAAATTTTAATAGGAAAGGTCGAATGACTACATGATTGTAAATAGTGCTGAATGATATACATGATGGATGTGATCTATCTGAAATATCACTCTCACCTTGTTCCACTTTATCAAAGTCCCCAGCAGTAGCGCCGAACAAGCTCAGTGCATTACATCCATCCCTCCATGATGTTTGAAAGTCAGTAGCTTCAACCCTTGGAACTGGAGAGTGACACAACTTGTTTCGCATTTTACTCAAGGTTTCAAGTTCTGCCGCTTCTGGATCAGCTGCTACAACAAATGGTGGCCGTGAATGAAGTAGAGCTTTGACCAAAAGAGACATGTCCCATTGTGATGTATCCCCAGATTTCGCTGCATCCTTTTCATATGGAAGAGGCTTAAACATCCGCAGCAAGTCAGCTCCATTCTGTGCACAGTCAGTCCAAGCTATGTATTTTCCTGCAGCATTCCACTGATTTTTGAAGTAACGACGCAGACATGGATTCCCTACTCTTAACAGAAGTAGAGCCAGGCAAAAATAGTTCCTGTTTAAGATACACCCACTTAATTAGTATTGATTACAGTCTGGTAATATTACATCTACGGTATTTTTATCTCATCTATGTTCATTATATACAGTACGCTAACCACAAGAGGAAAAGCGCTCATATTTCTTAGTTAAAACCTTCAATTAACTAATGAATTTGGGGTATGTTCCAGTGCAGTTTCCGGTTACACAAGAATATCCCCCAGCAAGGAGGTAACCATGGCAACCAGGCCACAACTCAACACTGGAAGCTGTCACACTGTTAAAACAGTGGAGATAATACTTACCTAAGGCCTAGGGCAAACGTCGATCTTTTCATGCACCGAACTCATTAAAAACAATGGATATCAGGTGATAATGAGTCGGCATTCTTTGATGTAATTAAGTTCAGTGCATGGAAAGTTCGACGTTTGCCCTAGGCCTAAGATGACCAAACTAACCATATAGAGGAGGGAGGGAGGGGCAACTTGAACGATGGCAAGCATGCAAAAATGGCATACAAACTACTAGTGAACACACCCGGAGTGAGGGCGCATGCGTAGCGTGGATGGTCCGCTGGCCAACTTAGGCAAGCGGGTTAAGTTGTGGTTTTAACTTTGTCTAAATTACATTTAGCCCCATCAAGCAATTATAATTATTGGCCAATATCATTTTAAAATATTTTCCACAAAGTAGAAATAGTAGCTAAAACATACAATATCTTACCTTTCTTCTTTGTCCATGTTTATTCAATGGACTATTGAAGTGTTCAACATGGATAGATATAGTAGCTAAAACATACAATATCTTACCTTTCTTCTTCGTCCATGTTTATTCAATGGACTATTGAAGTGTTCAACATGGATACATTGGATAAGATGTTGCAAATGACCTCCGATTTCTCTTTTCCTAATTTAACTAGCTTATTTGTTTTCTTCAGTGAACATTCTAAAGAAGAACAGAAATTGGACTTGAGACTTCAGTTATAAGCAAAATAATAAAGCATTCGAATAAAAAAGGTGATTCTTTGACCTGTTGTACACATCACTCCACAGCTTAAGGGCCCGGTTGATTAAAGCTGGGTTAGCGCTAATCCAGGATTCACTCTATAGGTCTTATTAAGAGTTAACCCAGGATTAGCACTAATCGGGCTTTGAACAACTGGGTCCTGTACAGCAAAACGAACTGACTGGAAATTAATACTATCTTTAACTTAGTGTTAGCTAGTCTCCCTCGCAGCCGTTTTTAGTGTCGTCACGCAACGCTCCCTCCCCCCACTAGAGGGGAGGCTAGGGAGCGTTGCGTGACGACACTAAAAACGGCTGCGAGGGAGACTAAGTGTTAGCCTGCGTAGCGGGAATTTTGAGAGGGAGAGGGGACTGGGGAGGGAAAAAGGAAAGAGGAGGAAGACTGGAGAAGAGGGGAGTCCCCAGTCCCCCACTCATTCCATTTTTTCCTCCCCAGTCCCCTTTCCTATCTCCTCTATCCCAAAATTCCCTACCAGAGGGTCGCTACGCAGGCTAACTTAGTGTAACTTCTTACTTCGTGTAGAGGACACATTACGTAATTCAATAGCTAGCCACAACATCGCCTGCGTCACATCAGGAGCTTTCTTCGTTTTACAAAGAAAATTCCGAATGTGACGCAGGCTAGCCACAACAAGACTCCAAGTTATACAACAGAATGAAGCTAACGCAAATAAAATGAACGTGGCTGTGTTTTCACTAGGACTAAACTAGTTTAAATACAACACCGGAAATAAGGCAAAGTTAAACTACCTAGCAAGGTGGCTGCATACTTTTGAAAGTTCGTTTTGAGCCAACGATGTGCGCGCGCTTAAAAAACCACTAATAAAATCACAAGATCTTATTGAAATGACCATATGCGTTTTGAGCTTCAACTGGGCAAAACCCTCAAATTATGCATGGGGCTCTCTATTTTTTTAATAGCTTGTTTGAATAAACTCGTAGAAATCTAGGTTATCAACATTTTAGAAAAGTTAATATTTCTGACACATGAAAACATAGATTTTTGTGGGGATTTTTGTTATACTTTATGAGATTTAAGAGCACCGAAACTACAAAACATAAAACGATGTATCTCTTTGTCTTATTTTAGAATGATTGACTAGTTGTTTTTTTTTAAAGTATTTTTTTCCAAAAGTAGGCAGTCACCTTAAGTTGTCCTACGAAATTAATGGGTCAATAGGCCAATCAGTGTTTATCCTTGAAAGGTGGTTGTCAGATTAAAACACCCAGGAATTTTACGCAAGTTAACATTTCTAGTGAAAACACAGCCATTGTCTCCATTTCAGTCTAAACAACGGTTGAAATTCGACGCATGAACAACATGTAGAAACAGTCAAAACAAACAATCAAAATGTTTCCATTAATTCGCAATTCGCTGTAAAAATATGCTTTTTTGTTTGATCAAATAAAATTATTTATATGGCTGCAGGAGGAGTGGAGGCACTTCAGCCCCTTTTGTCCCTCCCTGGATTCACCCCTGTTTATATCCTGACAGCGAGAGCTTTATGAATATATAAACAGTATATACCCTGCACTGTGTAACTTAACTTAAGATGTTCCACATGAGTACCGTTAGCCAAAATGCTAAACATACGCTTATTCCTTTGTTTAAGAAGACTAAACATTTTGCCTATGAACTTGTCCTATACCAAACAAGCCTAATGTACGATTTGAATAACAATATTGCTCCACCAAATATATGCAATCTATCTATTTGCCTATATTAAGGATACTCGCTCTTATAATACAATAACAATTTTGGCATTAAACATTCAAGATCGAATATTCAACAAAAATCCTTTTCTCGTTTCGGTGTAAGATTATCGTTGGAAACAACACATATCAGAAAGTTACGGAAGAAAAGTTCTTAGCACGAGTCAAGGAAAGTTTATTAGAATCCTGATAGTGAGGGATATTTTATCACTATTGATAATCTATTTTTTCCTAAGTAATTTGTGATCATCACAGAATAATTTCAAAAATTTACCATATCCTAATTCCATCTTGATTTTGTAAGTAATTTATTTTTAACTTATTTTAATATAATCTATTCGAACTTACGTATACAGTCAATTGAAGAATCGTTGTCTGGTTCAGAAACATAGAACATAGAAGCTGAGACCGAAATGGCACCTGGGAAGTACGTTAATTATATGCATGCTGTGACCCGCGACCCCTGGCATCATCCACTGTTTTTAATACGCATTTGGCATTCTAAACCGACTGCATGGATGGCACATATGAATAAATTATAATATAATTATGTCATTTCCCATGTGCCATTTCGGTCTCAGGTTTAATGTCATTTCCCATGTGCCATTTCGGTCTCAGCTTCTATGTTCTATGTTTCTGAACCCGACAACGATTCTTCAATTGACTGTATAGCCGATTGGCATTCGAATTCCGGCATTTTCGTTTATGAATTGTGGATATTCTAGCGACCTATGAGCTACCTATGTGACTTTCATCTTGCAGAAATATGTCGATAAAAACTTCAAAAATAAAAAACCAAATCGTTTTCAGACAAATTCCTTTCTCTAGCCCCTCCCATGAACTCAACGGGTCTTCGATATCCTTACTGATTGCAATTATAAGCTATCAAAAATATTAATTGTCGATATTCCAGGCTCTTTTCGATGGATCCTTCTCAACATAACTTGAATGCTAGGCTAGCATGAATTTATAACAAAAGAAATCCGCATTTTTCTTGATTGAATTTGTGGAATGTGTGGAATGTGTGGAATTTTTTCCAAATTTTTTGGTTAAGAAACTTTTTATAAAAAATTATTGATCTTAAGATATTAAAGTCGGGATTGATCAAATACATCGAATACTCACAATCAGTCTGTAAGAGTGGTTGTTTATTGTTCCGCTTTGCTTACTCCGTCGCTTACCAAGCAGTGCTGTACTTCCTTGGTTCTTGTATTCTGTATTAAAACAACAAAAATGCATCAACCATTTATTAAAGAAACTGTTAAACATGAAACTGTAAAAACAAGACCTTTTAAAATTACAGATCTCTACATAGTTTACCCTTTATAATCAAAGTTAGTATTGATCAAGTACATCGAATACTCACAATCAGTCTGTAGGAGTGGTAT
Source organism: Actinia equina (assembly GCA_011057435.1). Taxonomy (NCBI): domain Eukaryota; kingdom Metazoa; phylum Cnidaria; class Anthozoa; order Actiniaria; family Actiniidae; genus Actinia; species Actinia equina. The sequence continues at coordinate 33,524 of WHPX01001209.1, forward strand.
ATTCCTGCTTTCCGCTTTGCTTACTCCGTCGCTTACCAAGCAGTGCTGTACTTACTTGGTTCTTGTCTTCTGTATCAAACCAACAAAAATACATTAGCCATTTATTAAAGAAACTGTTAAACATGAAATTCGTAGACTTGACTCCATCTTACTCCATTTACTCATGATATCACTGCTCGAATGATTCATCTCTTTACTGATTCCAAATCAAAACCAAGTCAGTCAATTATATCTCAGACAACTTGGAATCTTTCAATTGCTACAAACAAACTTGGTTCTTAATACGCTATATCTTCTTAATGTTGAAAGCTAAACAAAGACGAAACGAAAGTGAAACGAAATGACGCAAAACAACTAAACAAGCGAAAAACGAAGCCTAGATTTATAAAACTAGAAACAACTTTTCAAACCCTCTGAAACCTTACCTTCGGTTAGCTTTTAATTGAAGAGAGGAACGTATTTCTTTATATTGACTTGTTTAAAGTTTACCTAATTTCTCCGACGTCTTGATCGGTTGGTAGATAGATGAGTCTGGATGGTTCAGGGCTGTGCCTTGCCCTTTAGGTTACACCCAGGTCATTATTCAACCAATAGAATCGTTGTATCGAACTATCAATGACGTTTAATGGTCTTAGCCAATCAAAACTGGCAACTGGCCCCCACTGTGCTGTTTCTCGTTTTTCCTGTTTTCGGTGACCGGAAAGAAATCCTAGCGATCCGCGTGAACGCAACTGCGAACCTCTGGGTTCAAACCCTTCGCTTTGTTAAGAATATCTACTCCAATATGCTGTCGTACTGTAGCGTTATTAATGTCTTAAATACAATTAAGTACGCGTGTAGTGTTAGGATGATTCAAGCATGGCTCGCATGCAAATGCGTAAAGTAAAACACACAAAACAATACGCTCTATTCACCATTTCCCATACATTGGTTCACTGATCAAACACAAAGCGCTCAAGCGAGGCGCCAAGGTGCTTTCAAAGGATTATTCAAATTTGAACCTTGCAAACTCGACTGAATGCTTTATGTTTGACCAGTGAACCGATGTATGGAAAATGGTGAATAGCGTTACGCGCGTTTGATCTTGACCTAGACTTGTGTGACGAAATCCTAAACAAATAAAACTCCAATATAAAATAACTGTTATGAATGTCGCGTTTTGATTGGTTTAGAGCGCGTGCTTTATGAGAGCACATTGCACGCGCGCGCACTTTCCGTTGCGTCATTCCTATCTATTATCAAAATTTGTATTTTATAAAAGAAATATAAAACTTGCTTGCTGTGATATGTGCAGTCACAAAGCACTTGGGGATTTGCAGAACACTCGAAAATTGTCCAGAAGCACTCCGCTACGCGTCGTGCTTCTCCAAACACTTCTCTCGTGTTCTGCCAACCCCCGCGTGCTATATGACAGCACACAGCACGCGCGCGCGTTTTCTATTTCTTCAATAGAATATTATCTAATGAGTCCACAAAAACACCAAACTTAGGTTCAGGGTAATACAGTAATGTTTGGTATTGTTGCCGCGAAGCATTCTCAGGTATATTCAATCATAGAATACCAAAACATATGTACATACTTAATGACCATGTTCTATACTAAATACACTCGACAAAATTACTCGACTCTGATTGGTCGAGAGGAGTGCAATCATAGCGTTCATTGTACTTCGTAGGAGTACCGAATTAAGGCGCTATGGCAACACGGCCAAAACAATGTCAAAACAATTATTTTCTATCATTTTGTACTTAAAAAACATATAGATAAAAATTTAAAGCCGTAAGAACGCATCTTTTTATGCATTTCAGTTGCGCGATGGACTGAAAATCGGCCGCCAAATAGACAAAGATGCACGGCGTCGCTTCGCAATATTTACTGACATTTTGTTGAGTGAACTATAAACAAAAAATCGCACGATCTTCTCGTACAATTTGGAATTAATAGACTCATATGTTTTGAAAGTTCTTTAATTGCACTCGCCTTTCAAATTGTACTCGAGATCGTGCGATTTCCTATACACAAATTGTGAAAATTCGGAAAAAGACGATTTTATTTCGCGAAAAGTAAAGCAAAGGATAAAGTCCTGTGTTTAGGGTGTATTGTTTTTAAAGTTTTCTATGGGAAAACCCTTTAAAAGCAAGTCCAAGGTCAAAGACCACGAAAAAAAGTTGCGATAACAAACAGGAAGCGGCTTTGGATTTGGTGAAAAAATTACCGTAAAAATTTCTTTTTCGGACCCATCGAAAATCAAAATATGCTTAAAGACTCCATGGGTACCAATATTTGATAGAAAAAAGGTAAAAAGTTACGTCTAAGTGGTTGTACTAACCTGTTTTTGTCGCCTTCCGGTGCGACGGCGGCCATGTTGATGTTTGTTTACAATGCGCGCGTTTGCCATCCAAGAAGTCACGTGATTTCTTAGTGCAAGTCGCCTATTGCTCCCATTCTCAAACAAAGCCTCATTTCAAAATAAAAAAAATAGAGAAGATATAAAACAGATAGACCTTCACAGCTTTAGTAGTTGAGGTATTTACTTGCAATGTGGTTGGTTGTGTAAGTCAGTAAACTGTTGGGAAGGGAGCAATAATCCAGTAGAAATTCTTGGTTGATGAAGAACAAAGAACAAAACCAACTTTGAAAAACTTCCAACCAACAAGTCACGTGATGAAAAGAGCGGGAAAATAATAATCCACGTTGATTGGTTTATGTCAGGAAACTTGAACCAACCAGAGAACATTAAAAGCGACAATACAAAGTCATATTAGCTATTTCTATCCTGCTCTCATCAGTTCAATGGATTTGTTTGAATATTTGTTGAGTAAAACACAAATCAACTTTCAATCAACTGCAAGGACAAAAACCACAAGAATTTCTTTATTATTCAATAAAATATAATATTATTTACAAAAACAGATCACATCCTACTCGCTTATTACGGTTTCATTCAATATTCAATACATATGAGAGTTTTATTGATCTAAATAAGCAACCAAACATCAGGGATCTGTTGTTGTCTTAGAGACAGTTGACATTCACTTGTTATGTTATTATTACCCATTAAGACTAACAGTTTTACACGACAATCATCACGTATTAATACTGAACACAAACACTGAGCACCAACATCTGTTATATTATTAACACCTAGGTATAGGTCTGTTATCTTAGTACGAGGCAACATGTCACATATTATTTTAACACATTCATCGTCTAATTTACAATCAACCAGCGACAGTACATCAACAGTAGAAATATTAACAAGAGAATAACACAACATTCTGATCCCTGATGCTGATAAAGATGAGTCAACAATGTGCAATGAATGAACAATAAATGATTCTGTAAATGTTGAATGTTTAGTTTGTTCTGCGTTGATTAAATTCACTATATCTAATAAATAACTTATGTACCAGCAATCGATATCAGTTATTCTACTAAATCTAATCCCCAAATCCCTATCACAGTATATGTGTTTAAGGTTATTTATTACTCTGGTAGAAAATCCATCGTCTTTGTACTCGTACAGACAGGATAAAGTTAGCAGTTTGTTACTCGTATCTTTTTTATTCCCTGGTTTGACATTTTCTAACAACTTTTCCATCAGTTTTTCATCTTTTTCTCTTGAAAACATTCCCGCCATGAACATAAATGTCACATCGCTCGTTTTCTTTTTCTCTGGGATTTGTTTTTTTCTCTACAAACAAAAAAGCACAAAGAAATTCTTGAATCGTTAAGTGGGTGAACGTAAATTCAAGTGGTGGTTTCTCGAAAAGAGACTTTTTAACGCCAGGCCAACAGTCAAGTAATCCACTCGCTTTCAGGTTTGTTATTTCTTCATCGTTAAGTTTGAATTTTTTCATATCATTTTCGTTGAAAATATATTTTTCTTCCATCATTAAATTCATCGCTAGTTCAGCTAGTTTTTGTAATATTTCTTGTACTTTAGTTTCTTCCATTTCTTCATATTTAGAAGAGGAATGTTTCTTGATAAATACTTTGATTACTTCATGATAAAGTTGTGTTCTTGTGACGGGTAGTTTTTCTGTGGTTTTTGATTCAGTCATGTACCACTTAATGCAGTAGCACATTAGAAAACACATCACAGGAATGTGACCAAAACTTAATAGAACTTCATTCGTTTTGATGTGATCAAGTGCTTTGTTCTTCATGCTTTCGTTGGCTTTAAAATATTTTTCGATGTATTCTAGCACTTGAAGTGAAGAAAATCCTTGAATGTCACATCTCACATCAAAGGCAATTTCTTTTAATTCCTCTGCTTCGCCAGGTCTCGAGGATAAAAGCAGTACTGCACCATTTAACATTTTTCTTTTCATCATTTTGGCAATCAAAGCAGGAACAGGTATTTTTTCTCGAGGTTCGTTTGAATATCTCTCCTCAAAGTCCCCGGTGACTTTCTCTCGATGTTTATACTCATCATACCCATCGAGGATGATGAGCAGCTTCTCAGGATTGTCAATCATGTACCGCAGTAATGGCTCGTCTATCACCGAGTGTTCGTTCAGTAGGGAGGACCGATTTAAGATATCACATAAGTCAACCCTTTCTTCTTCTTTTTCTAGAAGAAGAAGTTGACGGAATGTCAACAGGAACACAAACTGAAAATCAGGTACTTTGGCAGTTTCTTGACTTTCCTCAAACAATCGGCTATGCGACCAATCCCGTACCAGCTTCCGACAAAAAAGGGATTTTCCGATTCCTGCTTTGCCCGTCAACAAGATAGATTTAGGATTGGTCGTGAAAGAAGCTGCAGATTGCTGATCATCATTTTCTGGGCAAAGGAACATTTTTGAACAGTTTGTGAGTTTTGTACTACTTGCTTGAATTTCATCCATTTGCTTCCTGCCAAATCTCTTTTCTTTGGGTTCCTCGAAGTGTTTTTGACCGCGTTGGATAGTCACACTCGTAAAGATGTCATCGGTTCTAATATTCTTGTCTTCTTCCTCTGACAACAGAAAATCGGTTTGTTGTTTGATGGATGACTTCAGTTTTTCTGTATATTCTGAAAATCAAAACACAACAATTTAACATCCAAAACACAGGAAGAAAAGGTAAGAATAAAATATCTTATAAAAATAAAGTAAAATGTCTACCCCCTACAATATCTTTGAAATGAAAATGTACCCCCTTCTTCATAATAATTTAGAAAATGTTATGCTTAGTAGCTGAAATTAAATGTCACTTGCTTTGCATCAAAACCTTAAACAGTACCCGCACAATTACAAAACATGTACCCCCAATTTTAGAATGATCTTGAAAATTTTGTACCCCTCCCCCTGGAAATGTTCTGTACCCCTCCCTCCTGGAAATGTACTGTACCCCTCCTTCCTGGAAATGTACTGTACTCTTCCCCCTGGAAATGTTCTGTACCCCTCCCCCCTGAAAATGTACTGTTTCTCCTTCCCCTGGAAATTTGTCTGGTCTTTATTGTTTTAGTATAAACCTGCTAATATAGGTCAAATAAATGAATACAAACAATGTTTTAAATTTGGTTGAAATAATATATTTCTGGGTTGTTTTGGTCATCAAGATCACTACTAATGGTCTATCACTCATGAACACTAGTATCTCAGCCAATCAGAGTGAAAGATTTGCAGTAGACCATTAGTAGGTATATACTAATAAAAGATATTCTTTTCGTATTACACTTATCATTTTTGTTACACCTACAGTCGGACAAGATGCTTTATTACAAACTTTACAGTTTCTAGAGATCCACATGTAATCACTGTTGAAGGACTTTTCAATATTTATTGGCAGTGGGTTATGGGGAGAAAATAGGGGGTTTTGGAATTTTAGTGAAATAATTTATGAGTTATATATAGGTCAGAGCCTTTTAAATGTATTAAGTATTCTTTAATGATCATCATCATTATTCATGTTTATCATTCAAGAGTGTTATTGCTGAATAAAACTATTAGTAAAGAATATCATTCAATCAAAATATGAATATTACAGCAGCAGAACTTAGTTTGAGTGATTTTATCTGGCCTGTCAAATGATGCTGTACAATTAGTGAATAATAGTAAAACTAAAACAAACAAACAAAAATAGTAGTAATTTGTGCCTACTACTACTGTATACTGTGTATTACGTTGACTATCACTTCATGTCATATACATGTCCTAACACTCTAACTGACATCTTACACACACCATAACCTGACTGCACCATAACAGTCACCATACCAACCACTTCACATCATATACATGTACTACCACTCTAACTGACATCTTACACACCATAACCTGACTGGACCATTACAGTCACCATACTAACCACTTCATGTCATATACATGTCCTACCACTCTAAATGACATCTTACACACCATAACCTGACTGGACCATTACAGTCACCATACCAACCACTTCATGTCATATACATGTCCTACCACTCTAACTGACATCTTACACACCATAACCTGACTGGACCACTACAGTCACCATACCAACCACTTCATGTCATATACATGTCCTACCACTCTAAATGACATCTTACACACCATAACCTGACTGGACCATTACTGTCACCATACCAACCACTTCATGTCATATACACGTCCTACCACTCTAACTGACATCTTACACACCATAACCTGACTGGACCATTACTGTCACCATACCAACCACTTCATGTCATATACATGTCCTACCACGCTCTAACGCTCAAAAGAGGACCAACAAACAATATCTTGTTAAAGTCAACAAACCTTTTGCATGACTTTCAATACCTTTTCTTTGGTCTTGCTTTATTGATGATAAATCTTTGAGTATTGTGTCTTGTCCTTGTAGCAGTTTGGCTTGACCTTCTGCATTATTCTTCTGTCCTTGTAGCAGTTCGGCCTGACTTCCTGCAATACTGACTTGTCTTTGTTGCAGTTGTTCTAATTTGCTGTTAACTGTTTAAATTTTAAAACATTTTTTTCATAAGGAATTGAAATAAATGTCTCACTAAAAAATCGTTTTCCTCCACTCTTCTATTTTATGTCCTCTTATTTACCACAATTTTCATCATCTAGGTGTCAAAATATGTTGTGGAGTCCCTTGCTTAGGCCTCGTATAAGTCCATAACATTTTGACGGCTATATGACAAAAATCGTACCCTGGTCCCAGAGACTCGACGATTTTTCTCCCGGCCACCGTATATATTGAGCCGCTCAATATATACGTGGCCGGGAGAAAAATCGACGAGCCTCTGGGACCAGGGTACAAAAATCGTGGTAAATGAGATGTAATACCATGGAAAACTGGATGAAATTGGTTAAATGCATGCATATACTTAGATGCAAAAAAAAAACATTTTTCTTACAATGTAACTTACATAAATCCAGTGTATCTAGAATAGCTTTGTCTTGGTCTGCACAGTGTTTCAACATCGGAAGTAGTTCACTCCATGGCTTTTGAACGTCTTGAGAAAAGAGATGTACATCAGAGAAGCACTTGTTTGCAGTCAATTCAAAAAATGTTGTCGTTGACCAACTCAAGCCTACGCGACTGGACGGAACGGAAATCTGGGTAGCAATCATTGAAGCCGAGTTGACTCCATAATTTTATCTGACTAGTTATGCCTGGTTGGCAGCACGAACCTTCGTAGGCGAGTGGGAAGTGTTGAAGGAGACGTTTTTTTAATGCCTTCATATTTTCGGCGGCAGTGCGAAATCAAGGAAACCGAGGAGACCAAGGAAAACAAGGAAACATAATATACTAATTAATATAGATATAATATGAATATGAAACTGTACCTGGGGTTAACTGTCAAGACATTGATTACACAGACTTCTACATCCCATGCAGTAAGCTTGTTCTTTGCCGAGTATTTACATGTAAACAGTTTAGGCAAGGCCGTAACTGTTGTAACTTAGTGTGGAAAATAAGGATTAAATACTGCTTTTATTTAACCCAACAAGGAACACATGGCGGTCCGCCATTACACTCAATCCTCTCTGACATGTCCCGTATGTAGAATCATGACGTCATCCATAGACAGGATATGACGGTAACTTAAATATAAATATAGTTCAAATATAGCCCCGTAGGCTTGCATTAAGGAATTGCATGGAAATTTCTTTTCTAGCTGTTGATCACCTTCATGGAAAGGTAAGAATTAGCAAAAGTCTCGTAAAGAAACGAAGTTTTGCGACGCCATCTTGAATCACACAGGAAGCCCGACGATGACCAGAGGAAGTCTTTAATACGAGACTTTTGCCTATTCTTACCTTTCCATGAAGGTGATCAACAATTAGTATATTATGTATTTTTGTTTTCCTTGGTTTCCTTGGTTTTCTCGGTTTCCTTGGTTTCCTCGATTTCGCAACACCATATTTTCGGAATTGTGAACTGAACCATAACTACTTTGTGTTTCTTTCCCTAAACCCAAAAACATGCATTTGATGGATTGTTTCTCGCCATTATTATCTTATTACTAGCGGGAACAATTAATTCAGAACGAACATTTAACCGCTTCATTGATTTTTACCCATATTCCTTTCGGTCCAGTCACGTAGGCTTGAGCCGGTCTGTTCTGTTCCATTCAATTCCTTTCTATTCTATTCTGTTCTCATATTTATTCTATTCTGTTCTGTCCCATTCAATTCCTTTCTATTCTATTCTGTTCTCATATTTATTCTATTCTGTTCTGTCCCATTCAATTCCTTTCTATTCTATTCTGTTCTCATACTTATTCTATTCTGTTCACATACTTATTCTATTCTATTCTGTTCTCATACTTATTCTATTCTGTTCACATACTTATTCTATTCTATTCTGTTCTAATATTTATTCTATTCTGTTCTCATACTTACTCTATTCTATTCTGTTCTCATACTTATTCTATTCTGTTCTCATACTTATTCTATTCTGTTCTGTTCTAATACTTATTCTATTCTATTCTGTTCTCATACTTATTCTATTCTATTCTGTTCACATACTTATTCTATTCTATTCTCATACTTATTCTATTCTATTCTGTTCTAATATTTATTCTATTCCATTCTGTCCCATTCAATTCCTTTCTATTCTATTCTATTCTGTCCCATTCAATTCCTTTCTATTCCATTCTATTCTATTCTGTCCCATTCAATTCCTTTCTATTCCATTCTATTCTATTCTGTCCCATTCAATTCCATTCTATTCCATTCTATTCTATTCCATTCCATTCCATTCCATTCTATTCTATTCCATTCTATTCCATTCCATTCCATTCTATTCCATTCTATTCCATTCTATTCCATTCTATTCCATTCTGTCCCATTCTATTCTATTCTATTCTATTCTATTCTCTTTCGTTCTATATCATCATGTCTGTTCTAATCCATTCTATTCTTGCTCATTCCATTCTAAATTTTTATAGGAAAGATTGAATGACTACATGAATGTAAATAGTGCTGAATGATATACATGATGGATGTGATCTATCTGACTTAATATCACTCTAACCTTGTTCCACTTTATCAAAGTCCCCAGCAGTAGCGTCGAACAAGCTCAGTGCATTACATCCATCCCTCCATGATGTTTGGAAATCAGTAACTTCAACCCTTGGAATTAGAGAGTGACACAACGTGTCTCGCATTTCTTTTAACGTTTTAAGGGCTGCTAACAGATTAGCTGCTAGAACAAATGCTGGCCGTGAATGAAGCAGAGTTTTGACCAAAAGAGACATGTCCCATTGTAATGTATCACCAGATCTCACTGCATTTTTTTCATATGGGAGAGGCTTAAACATCTGCAGCAAGTCAGCTCCATTCTGAGCACAGTCACTCCAAGGTTTGTATCTTACTGCAGCATTCCACTGTCTTTTGAAGAAACAACGCAGACATGGATTCCCTACTCTTAACAGAAGTAAGGCCAGGCAACAGTAGTTCCTGTTTAAGATACACCCACTTAATTAGTATTGATTACAGTCTGGTAATATTACATCTAGGGCATTGTTATCTCATATATGATCATTATATCACAGTACCTTAACCACAAGAGGAAAAGCGCCACAAGAGGAAAAGCGTATTTCTTATTTCTTAGTCAAAACCTTCAACTAACTGATGAATTTGGGCTATGTTCCAGTGCAGTTTCCGGTTACACAAGAATATCCCCCAGCAAGGAGGTAACCATGGCAACCAGGCCACAACTCAACACTAGAAGCTGTCAAACTGTTAAAACAGTGGAGATAATACTTACCTAAGGCCTAGGGCAAACGTCGACCTTTTCATGCACCGAACTCATTAAAAACAATGAATATCAGCTGATAATGAGGCGGCATTCTTTGATGTAATTCAGTTCGGTGCATGGAAAGTTCAACGTTTGCCCTAGGCCTAAGATGACCAAACTTACCATATAGAGGAGGGAGGGAGGGCAACTTGAACGATGGCAAGCATGCAAAAATGGCATACAAACTACTAGTGAACACACCCGGAGTGAGGGCGCATGCGTAGCGTGGATGGTCCGCTGGCCAACTGTGCTTGGGCTAGCATGCGCAGTTGTGGTTTTAACTTGTCTAAATTACATTTAGCCCCATCAAGCAATTATAATTATTGACCAATATCATTTTAAAATGTTGTCAACAAAGTAGATATAGTAGATAAACCACACAATATCTTACCTTTCTTCTTTGTCCATGTTTATTCAATGGACTATTGAAGTGTTCAACATAGATAGATATAGTAGATAAACCATACAATATCTTACCTTTCTTCTTCGTCCATGTTTATTCAATGGACTATTGAAGTGTTCAACATGGATAGATATAGTAGATAAACCATACAATATCTTACCTTTCTTCTTTGTCCATGTTTATTCAATGGACTATTGAAGTTGTCAACATGGATAGATATAGTAGATAAACCATACAATATCTTACCTTTCTTCTTTGTCCATGTTTATTCAATGGACTATTGAAGTGTTCAACATGGATAGATATAGTAGATAAACCATACAATATCTTACCTTTCTTCTTCCTCCATGGTTATTCAATGGACTATTGAAGTTGTCAACATGGATACATTGGATAAGATGTTGCAAATGACCTCCGACGATTTTTCTTTTCCTAATTTAACTAGTTTACTTGTTTTCTTCAGTGAACATTCTAAAGAAGAACAGAAATTGGACTTGAGACTTCAGTTATAAGCAAAAGAATAAAACATTCGAATAAATAAGGTGATTCTTTGACCTGTTTTACACATTACTGCACAGCTGTATAGCAAAACAAACTGACTGGAAGTTACTATCTATAACTTAGTGGAGAGGGGACTGGGGAGGTAAAAAGGAAAGGGGAGGAAGACTGGGGAAGAGGAGAGTCCCCAGTTCCCTCTCATTCCCTTTTTCCCTCCCTAGTCCCCTCTCCCTTCTCCAGAGGGTCGCTACGCAGGCTAACTTAGTGTACCTTCTTACTTCGTGTAGAGGACACATTACGTAATTCAATAGCTAGCCACAACATCACCTCCGTCACATCAGGAGCTTTCTTCGTATTTACAAAGAAAATTCCGAATATGACGCAGGCTAGCCACAACAAGACTCCAAGTTATACAACAGAATGAAGCTAACGCAAATAAAATGAACGTGGCTGTGTTATCACTAGGACTAAACTAGTTTAAATACAACACCGGAAATAAGGCAAAGTTAAACTACCTAGCAAGGTGACTGCCTACTTTTGAAAGTTCGAATTGAGCCCACGATATGCGCGCGCTCAAAAACCGCTTTAAAATCTACAAGATTTTATCGGAAGAACCATACGCGTTTTGAGCTTCAACAGGGCAAAACTCTCAAATTATGCATGGGGCTCTCTATTTTTTAATAGCTTGTTTGAATAAACTCGTAAAAATCTAGGTTATCGACATTTTAGAAAAAGTTAATATTTCTGACACATGAAAACATAGATTTTTGTGGGGATTTTTGTTCGACTTTATGAGATTTAAGAGCACCGAAACTACAAAACATAAATCGATGTATCTCTTTGTCTTTTTGTTGAAAATATCCATGTATTATTGTAGAATGATTGACTAGCCGTCAATCGTGCAATCATATAGTCTGCAAATAACTATTATCTTATGGATCTATATTTTTTTCTAATCACTTCCGGTGGCGCAAGGTTTGCTCAAAAAGCTTGCTATATCGATTATCTCGAAAACAAACCTGGAACACCCGGATAATTGAAGTTTTTTTTTAAAAAAGTATTTTTTTCCAAAAGTAGGCAGTCACCTTAAGTTGTCCTACGAAATTAATGGGTCAATAGGCCAATCAGTGTTTATCCTTGAAAGGTGGTTGTCGGATTAACACCCAGGAATTTTACGCAAGTTAACATTTCTAGTGAAAACACAGCCATTGTCTCCATTTCAGTCTAAACAACGGTTGAAATTCGACGCATGAACAACATGTAGAAACAGTCAAAACAAACAATCAAAATGTTTCCATTAATTCGCAATTCGCTGTAAAAATATGCTTTTTTGTTTGATCAAATAAAATTATTTATATGGCTGCAGGAGGAGTGGAGGCACTTCAGCCCCTTTTGTCCCTCCCTCGATCCACCCCTGTTTATATCCTGACAGCGAGAGCTTTATATGATATATAAACAGTATATACCCTGCACTGTGTAACTTAACTTAAGATGTTCCACATGAGTACCGTTAGCCAAAATGCTAAGCATACGCTTATTCCTTTGTTTAAGAAGACTAAACATTTTGCCTATGAGCTTGTCCTATACCAAACAAACCTAATGTACGATTTGAATAACGATATTGCTCCACCAAATACATGCAATCTATCTATTTGCCTATATTAAGGATACTCGCTGTTATAATACAATAACAATTTTGACATTAAACATTCAAGATCGAATATTCAACGAAAATCCTCTTCTCGTTTCGGTGCAAGATTATCGTTGGAAACAGCACATATCAGAAAGTTACGGAAGAAAAGTTTTTAGCACGAGTCAAGGAAAGTTTATTAGGATCCTGATAGTGAGGGATATTAGTCACTTTTGACAATCTATTTTTTCCTAAGTAATTTGTGATCATCACAGAATAATTTCAAAAATTTACCATATTCTAGTTCCATCCTGATTTTGTAAGTAATTTATTTTTCACTTGTTTTAATATCATCTATTCGAACTTACGTATACACTCAATTGAAGAATCGTTGTCTGGTTCAGAAACATAGAACATAGAAGCTGAGACCGAAATGGCACATGGGAAGTACGTTAATTAGATGCATGCTGTGACCGGCGACCCGTGGCATCATCCACTGTTTTTAATACGTGTTTGGCATTCTAAACCGAGTGCATGGATGGCGTAAATGAATAAATTATAATATAATTATGTCATTTCCCATGTGCCATTTCGGTTTCAGCTTCAATGTCATTTCCCATGTGCCATTTCGGTCTCAGCTTCAATGTCATTTCCCATGTGCCATTTCGGTCTCAGCTTCAATGTCATTTCCCATGTGCCATTTCGGTCTCAGCTTCTATGTTCTATGTTTCTGAACCCGACAACGATTCTTCAATTGACTGTATAGCCGATTGGCATTCTAATTCCGGCATTTTCGTTTATGAATTGTGCATATTCTAGCTACCTATGTGACTTTCATCTTGCAGAAATATGTCGATAAAAACTTCAAAAATAGAAAACCAAATCGTTTTCAGATAAATTCCTTTCTCTAGCCCCTCCCATGAACTCAACGAGTCTTCGATATCCTTACTGATTGCAATTTTAAGCTATCAAGAATATTAATTGTGGATATGCCAGGCTCTTTTCGATGGATCCTTCCCAACATAACTTGAATGCTAGGCTAGCATGAATTTATAACAAAAGAAATCCGCATTTTTTCTTGATTGAATTTGTGGAATGTGTGGAATTTTTTCCAAATTTTTTGGTCAAGAAACTTTTTTTTTTAAATTAATGATCTTAAGATATTAAAGTCGGGATTGATCAAATACATTGAATACTCACAATCAGTCTGTAGGAGTGGTATATTCCTGCTTTCCGCTTTGCTTACTCCGTCGCTTACCAAGCAGTGCAGAACTTACTTGGTTCTTGCCTTCTGTATTAAACCAACAAAAATGCATCAACCGTTTATTAAAAAAACTGTTAAACATGAAACTTGTAGACTAGATTTACTCCGGCATGATATCACTGCACGAATGATTCATCTCTTTACTGATTTCAAATCAAAACCAAGTCAGTCAGCTATATCTCAGACAACTTGGAATCTTTCAATTGCTACAAACAAACTTGGTTCTTAATACACTATATCTTCTTTATGTACAGACTTGGTTAATTAGTTGATTGAAAGCTAAACAGATTTTTTTTTTTCTACAAGAGAAAAATACGTTTTTATCCAACGAAACGAAAGTGAAACGAAATGACGCAAAACAACTAAACAAGCGAAAAACGAAGCCTAGATTTATAAAACTAGAAACAACTTTTAAAACCCTCTGAAGCCTTACCTTCGGTTAGCTTTTAATTGTACAGTGGAACTTATTTCTTTATTTTGACTTGTTTAAGGTTTACCGTAATTTCTCCGATGTCTTGATCGGTTGGTAGATAGATGAGTCTGGTTGGTTTGGGGCTGCGCCTTGTACTTTAGGCTACACCAGGTCATTATTCAACCAATAGAATCGTTGTATCGAATATGACGTTAAATATTCTTAGCCAATCAAAACTGACAACTGGCCCCCACTGTGCTGTTTCTTGCTTTTCTTGTTTTTCTTGTTTTGTGATCGCAAGGAAACACAGCTTGAGGTCAGCTGGTATGATTTCTTGGAAATAACAATTCGATTGATAGTTGATGATCCGGAACGCAATTGCAAACACTTCTCAAACCCTTCACTTACTGTTTACTGACATTCATGGTACTGTTATGAGAGAGAAAATGATTATTTTTATAGACGAACTAAAAAATCAATTTTGTAATTACCATTTCGTATCGTATGAAAACAAGATAAAGAACGATCAATTAGATATATAAAATGTCGATATAAGAGTTCAGCATGGCTAACATCACGCACAAGTTTAGATAATGGTATGCATTGAATTCCAAAGTAAACCTCTCAGCTCCTCCCATTAGAGTGTGTACCTCTGGTTACGCCCTACACACTTTTTACCCCTTTGCTCAGTTATTTTAGGATTATTCTCTAGAATCGTATGATAGAAATATTCCTCGTAGCCTTTTCTACACATTTACAATATATTCATATATTAACATTAGTTTAAGCTATGTTTAATTCCATGACATTCACTCGTATTACTCATCAATAGAATATCGTGCTAAGGAATTTGCTTATTCCTTTAGCCAATCATGATTCAACGATATTATCACATTGATTAGATTGACACCTGTCATAGAATTATCATAAATACAGCTCATGTAATAGCGCAGCGCAACCGTGAAGTCAACAAAGAAGACAAACGAGAAATTCAGACAAACAAACTTATAGTTTACTTTCAGCAGATAATTTTCACAGCCGATCGCAGTTGATCTTAGTTTGCATGGGTCATTATTGTAACTTTAAGTAAAAATAATAAAATCGGTTCGTATAATCCTCGTAGGGGTTAAACAGAATGCAATGTTTGTCTGAATCTTTAAGCTATTTTTAAGATCAGTGCGCTGCGCTATTACTCTGTACGTCACTGACTAGCCTCATGTTTACATGGAAGCATAAAAGCGTTTTCACATGCATGACAGTGTAGTCAGTGGCAGGTCGGTGCAGAACAAAAGTTATTCAAATTGGTTGCCATATTTTGATACGGTGTATGATGATTCAATCTAAAAAGCAAAACAAAGCAATTTGAAGCAGCTGTATATTAAAGAGAAACACTGGCTAGAGCTTGTCGTTTGGTTTAATGATTCTTAACACTTATTTATAAGTAAGTTTTATCAAACATTAAAAATATCTTACATCGTGTCCAACACAAAATGAACCCCCCTCCCCTCCCCCCTCGTGCAAAGTAGGGGCATTTTGCATGACGTTGCCCCACGTTGATAATATTGGAAGCACCGAGCAAACACCGGAGTTTTCACGACCCTACTTCATATCCCGTAAGGTAGTATTTGATTTAGAAATAAACGCTCGTTATAGTTATATTAATGAAACTTACAAATCCCGGACACACAACGGGATTTTATGCACCTTCTTTCCCCGGTAGCCGGGTATTTGACTCGTTAAATTTGCTAGGCTTGCTGTCCAACAACATAGCTACCATAAAAGCACAGTGTATTGGAAAGAATGGGCACTGCACAGTACTGCACATTTTACACCTGTTTTTCTTAAAGCTAACACCGGACAGTCTTGTTTGTATTAAAAGTACCTGAACCCCTCCCTCCTGGGGATACTGTTTGCTAACCTACGAATCAAACCTATTACTAGTTTGGTTTGAGCCTTCGCTTCTGTAGAGCAGCGGCAGCTGTACCAGGCCTGTAACCATGGGATACCTGAGTGACAGGTGTTTGGCTGGACGGTTGAGGCGAATCTTCAGAAGTTCTCCGAGTACCTGGTGGGTCTGGTAAAACTCTACCAAAAAAACATGTTACCGTTAAAACCCTCTATAGAAGATGACAATCTGCTACAGCACCACCATATTACCCCCTATATGGTTAAGGGGGGAACTGGGTCAAGTTGATATTGTATTGCATTGTGGGACTGTCTAGGGGACGCCATCTGAGAAATGTTTACCCTTAAACAGTCCCACAATGCACTGCAATGCCAACTCAACCCAGTGTTTTTCTCAACCTCTGAATTGCTGATATGGAGTTGCTTGTACCCATGCTAGACCAGAATGCATCATGCCTAGGGATCCCAATAATTATATATTGATAATTTATTAACAATACCTGTAACGCCTGAGAGCTCTGACAGGAGCTGAAGACGATCTCGTCTCAGTCTCTACCACCGCTGAAGCCGATGGAGGGTTCCTGGGAACCACCGTAGATATCGATTGATTTTCATTGACGTCCAAGCCCAACTTATTCTTTAGTAACAGTTCTACTTTTCTTCTGTGGATGTTGGTCGATACCTTGCAAGGGAATGCACGTATATGTCAGTATTGAATTTTAGGGGGGAGGGGTAGATTTGATTGTATTCCACAGGAAGTTCATGATAAAGAAAGGTCCACGCTTAGAGACTGTAACGGTAAGAGTCTCTCTAGTTTTCGCCGCCATCTTTAAAATATTGAAACGAGAGAGACTGTGGACGAGTATTTTGGTTCCCAGAGCACGCCGGGTCCACGTTTTCGGGACCCATAAGTCCTTTCGGTCATTGTACCGTTACAGTCTCTTAATCGTGGAGGCGGAACGGATGAGCGAGAGACTGTGGAAGAGTCTTACATCTGATAAGCAGCCAAGTCAGTACATGTTCAATTTTAGGGGGAGGGGTAGAGTGGATTGTATTCCCCAGGAAGACCATGATAAAGAAAGGTCAAACCTCTGATAAGCATCCAAGGGAAACATGGCTTTCCATAAGAATGGTTATTGTATGAGTGGGAAATATACTTTGCAAATAGCTATTTGGTCAAAAGTCGGAAAAAAATAGCAGCTTGGGAACTCAAGAATGTCTATGTCAACTCTAAGTGTTTCATGGACAAATTTCAACGTTTTTAGACTTTTAGTCTTCTTCATCTGACTCGATTATAAAACGACGTTTCTTGGGTTTGACCAGACACGAACTAGAGCTTTCTTCATGGCCTGAAAGAACAAGATTCTGAATGTTCAATACTCCAATGTTTGCTCCCCAAAAAAAGAACCTGCAGCGGCAGTTGAACTTGTAGTCGGTTGCGCTGGGAGACATGATTGCTTGCTGCTGGCTTCGTGGTTGACGTTCTCAACACCACTCAGTATCTTCGACAAGTTTCGTTGTTGGCTCTCAGAAGCAACCGCATAACTGTCAAGACTTTTAAGGCTCTTATGGCCACTCAGTTGAGCGACAATGTTGTGTGGAACACCAGAATCCAGGAGTGTTGTGATACCAGTTTTACGTACAGAATGGTTGGTAATTTTACCGGCTTTGGACTTCGTGAACTTCAAATCTTTTGTTGCTTGAGACAGAATTTGGCCAATCTTGTTCTTTCCCATCGGTCTGTTTAGGAACCACACTTGATCATTTGGCTTCCTTCTATGATTTATAGCAAGAAAAATCGGATTTCTGGACTTTTGGCTTCTTCGGCACGCCTGTAAACAAACTGCTTATAGCAGGCCACAGGACATTTCTTGTCGCCGCTCTCATAAGCTCTTGGTCGGAAAGCTCTCTGGTGTTCATTTTCATCGCCGTGTCTGGTTTAAGTTTCTCTTTCTTGGAACCACTCTACATACTCTTCGCCATTTATTTCATCTTTCTTCAAAAGTACGTCTCCAAACTTCAGCTGTCTCGCTTCGTGTCGTGCTCTATGACCAAAATGCAAAGTAATCAAGAACCACATAGTACGGGAAAGGATCTCTGGATCATGGACTCCAAACTCGTTTTCATTAAAAATAGCATCAATATCTTTGCTTGTCTGCTTGTCAGAGGAGCAGTAGCATTTGGCTTGTTTCCTTTGCCCTCTTTTCTTAATTCTCGTCGTCTGGACATCAAGGCTAGTTATTATCGTTCTTATCATCAGTATCATCGTTGTCATGGTCATCACCATCGTCATTATCATCATCACCATCTGGCATCATCATGGTCATCATCACCGTCATTGCTATCATCATCATCCTTATCTCATTACCATTATCTCTGTCATCCTCATCATCATCTTCACTGTCATCATCATCTTCACTGTCATCATCATCTTCACTGTCATCATCATCTTCACTGTCATCATCATCTTCACTGTCATCATCATCTTCACTGTCATCATCATCAGTGTCATCACCATCATCATCAGTGTCATCACCATCACAATCATTAACATTATCATCACTATCATCATCAACATTATCTTCACTATCGTCATCATCATCAACATTATCATCACTATCATCATCATCATCATTATCAACATTATCATCACTATCATCATCAATATTATCATCACTATCATCATCATCAGTGTCATCACCATCACAAACATTATCATAGCTATCATCATCATTGGCATCATAATGTGTAGTCATTACTCACCCTTCTGATTGGCTAGATTCTGTATCAGCACTCGTTGGTAACTTATGATCTTCCTCTAAGAATCTTAACAAACAAAGAATAATATGATGATAATACTTCAGGGACTGGCCTGAGAGTACATGGCCACTTTTACTGTAGCCTTTAGACGTCATCAAGTTACAATACTGAAGAAATAGAATAGGCCACACTTGCTGTCTGCAGTTATAAAGCACAGAGGGATTGGTAGAACATGAGAGAAGTGTTGGGAGAAGATTATTGAAGAGATTATTGAAGTCAATATTTATACAAAGACATCCAGGTTAGTTTAACTGGAGTCCTGATATGACATAACAGTAAATTTACAGCATATAGATATAATAGACATAGCATGGATTTGACATGTAGATTAAGTACCATAAATTCAATCCCTTCTTTAAATCATATTTGCTGAGGATTGCATTACTATACTAACCCCTCCCCCCCCCCCAACCATACCCTTTCTCCCTCCCACCCCACCCCATGTTCAAAATGTAATTAATTCTTAAGATGACATTAACAAGTTCATTTAATTCATTAATTTATCAAATTGCCTTGTTTTGTCACTCACTTTCCAAACTGTTGCCTCCATTCCCTCAGCTCCGTGAAGACATCGTGTTTTGAAGGGAATTGTTTGTTGTTTTCTTCTTCGTAGCTTTTTTCAGGAGTATGAATTGGTGAGTTGGTGGTAAAAGGAGGGATAACTGAATTAAAATCCTTGATATTCTGTTAAAAATAAGAAATATAAATGAATGAATAAATAAGACGGAGTTAGTGAGTTGGTTAGTCAGTCAGTCGGTCAGTCGGTCGGTCAGTCCATCAGTCATCCAGTGGATTGGTCAATGAGCCAGTCAGACATATCTGACAGGTACTAACCTTTCTTCTTGCCTTAAGGGCTTTTGAGATATTTCCACAGATTACCTCACCAGAACCTAAACAAGAAAACAATCATAAAAAAGAGACTATGAGTGATTCTTCTGAAGTACTTCTGAAGATCTTGAAGCAAGTTTCAGAAAAGACAATGTGGTTGTCCTATTCTAAAATGAACATCTTAACAATTGCAAAATCCAGAACTTCTTGACATCACACTTTGGTACTTTTTTCTAAAATGTAAATCAAATCCTACCATGGGTAAGATCACTGCTGTCGTCGCCCTGAAATATACCAGACAGCTCGGAACTATTGCCAGAAGCACCTAAAGATGAACCTGGACGCTGACCAATAGAGCTTCCTGGACGTTGCCTCATAGCCGATTATGGTCTCTGCTTGGACATGGCTGTTTTGGGTCTGGTATTTTTCCTGGTTGATGCTGGTCTTGCTGCTGCTACTGGTTTGGATGATTCTGATGAGCAAGTTGATATTTCATAATATCAGCAGAAGCAACAACATTAAAATAGTGGTGTGATGATGTTGATGAATGATGATGATGTTGATGAATGATGATGATGATGAAAAATAATGGTGGTGATGGTGATGATGATGATCATGGTGCTGATGGTGATGATGATGAAGGTGATGATGATGATGAAAAAATGGTGGTGATGGTGATGATGATGAAGGTGATGATGATGGTGATGATGGTGATGATCATGATGATGATGATGATGATCATGGTGCTGATGGTGATGATGATGAAGGTGATGATGAAGGTGATGATGATGGTGATGATGATGGTGATGATGATGGTGGTGATGATGATGATGATGGTGAAGATGATGGTGATGATGTTGGTGATGATGATGGTGATAATGATGGTGAATGATGGTGATGATGGTGAAAGTAATGATAATGATGATGATAATGATGATGATGGTGATGATGATGGTGTTGGTAATGATGATGGTGATGATGATGGTGCTGCTGATGGTGTTGATGATGATGATGATGGTGATGATGATGACATACCTGTTTCCTCCTGCTCATTCTCTACTATTTTAAAAGCATTACTAATCAGCTGGCATTCCTCCTTCAAGTGATTAGGTACCCTTGCACTCTTAGCAGATTCTGGCATGTCCCTCAAAACATCCTTCCCACCAACCTTCTCCACCAAGAACGGTTCGTCATCCAGTATCTTCAACCTTGGTACCGCTTGATGGATGGATTTACGGTATTCATAGTCTGCCATTTCCTAATAATTATTATGATCAAATTACTAATGATTTATGAGGTAAGCACAACAGAAATTATTCCTCGGTACACTGTAGAAGTCAAGAAATAGACCAGTTTCGAATTCCAAATTACCGCTGTGTTCAAATAGTGTCGAAGCATTGCTTTCTATAACTTCTACAACTATGTCAGGTTTATGGGCACTGTTTTCTGGAGCTTCTGTTACTGTATGTATCCATTCAGCTTCTAGGTTGGTCTCCTTTTCATTATTATTATTATTATTATTATTATTATTATTATTATTATTATCATCATCATCATCATTTATTATAATTTTTATTTGTGAGTGGGCTCCCGGATGAAAGATATTATTATTATCATTATTATTATTCATGCAGGCTTAAAATAATATTTATTAAAGGTGTATTAAACATATTTTTACATGATAGTTTTGATTCATCAGCTTTTTAATTATAAATGAAGCCAAGCTTTCGAGCACTATATGACAGCACACAGCACGCGCGCGCGTTTTCTATTTCTTCAATAGAATATTATCTAATTAGTCCACAAAAAACGCCAAACTTAGGTTCAGGGTAATACAGTAATTATAGGTAGGTATATTCAATCATAGAATACCAAAACATATGCACAACTTAATGACCATGTTCTATACTAAATACACTCAACAAAATTACTCGACTCTGATTGGTCGAGAGGAGTGCAATCATAGCATTCATTGTACTTCGTAGGAGTACCGAATTAAGTCGCTATGGCAACACGGCCAATACAATGTCAAAACAATTATTTTCTATCATTTTGTACACACAAAAAAACATATAGATAAAACTTTAAAGCCGTAAGAACTAAAAATCGCAAGATCTTCTCGTACAAGTTGGAATTAATAGACACTCATATGTTTTGAAAGTTCTTTAACTGCACTCGCCTTTCAAATTGTACTCGAGATCGTGCGATTTCCTTATACTAATTGCTCCCATTCTCAAACAAAGCCTCATTTCAAAATAAAAAAAATAGAGAAGATATAAAACAGATATACCTTCACAGCTTTAGTATTTGAGGTATTTGCTTGCAATGTGGTTGGTTGTGTAAGTCAGTAAACTGTTGGGAAGAGAGTAATAATCCAGTAGAAATTCTTGGTTGATGAAGAACAAAGAACAAAACCAACTTTGAAAAACTTCCAACCAACCAGTCACGTGATGAAAAGAGCGGGAAAATAATAATCCACGTTGATTGGTTCATGTCAGGGAACTTGAACCAATCAAAGAACATTAAAAGCGACAATACAAAGTCATATTAGCTATTTCTATCCTGCTCTCATCAGTTCAATGGATTTGTTTGAATATTTGTTGAGTAAAACACAAATCAACTTTCAATCAACTGCAAAAATAAAACTACAAGAATTTCTTTATTTTTCAATAAAATATGATATTATTTACAAAAACAAGTATTCTACAAGTTTATTATGGGCTAATGAATCAGTATTTTATACATAAATCAGTCAATCAATCTTTTTTTCATTTATACATGGTAGGCTTTGAAGTCAGAAGCTTGTGGGGTCGTCTATATTCAATACATTCTCCATTCTCAACTCACGTGTTGATTTAATGGAGGGAGGAAAACCAGAGAACATGGAGAAAACCCTTGTGGCAAGGGAGAAAACAACACATCAAACAAACTCACCCCACATGTTGATTTTTATGGAGGGAGGTAACCAGAGAATTTGGAGAAAAACCCTCGTGGCAAGGGAGAGAACAATACACTGCAAACAAATGCAAAACGATTAAGTCTTATTGATCTAAATAATCAACTCAACACCAGGGATCAGTTGTCGTCTTAGAGACAGTTCACATTCACTTGATATGTTATTACCCTGTAATTTTAACTCTTTTACACGACAATCATCACGTGTTAATACTGAACATAGACACTGAGCACCAACATCTGTTATCTTATTATTATGTAGGTATAATTGTGTTACATTAGTACGAGGCAACATGTCACATATTATTTTAACACCAACATCCGTTATTTTGTTATCACTTAGTTCTATGAGGGTTATATTAGTACGAGGCAACATGTCAGATATTTGTTTAACATCAATATCTGTTATATTGTCCCTACTTAGGTATAGGCATGTTATCTTAGTACTAGGCAACAGTTCACAAATTATTTTAATACATTCATCGTCTACTAGTTCACAAGCCCACAGCGACAGCTCATCAACAGCAGAAATATTAGCAAGAGAATTACACAACATTCTGATCCCTGATGCTGATAAAGTTGACCACTCAATGCACAATGAATGAACAATAAAAGGCTGCGTAAATGCTGGATGTTGTTTAGTTTGTTCTTCGTTGATTAAATTCACTATATCTAATAAATAACTTATGTACAGACAATCAATATCTGTTATTTTTCTAAATTCAATCTCCCCATCCCTATTACAGTATACCTGTTTAAGGTTATTTATGACTCTGGTAGAAAATCCATCATCTTTGTACTCGTACAGACAGGATAAAGTTAGCAGTTTATTCCTATGATCGTCTTTGTCCTCTGGTTTGGTATTTTCTATTACCTTTTCCATCTGTTTTTCATCTTTTTCTCTTGAACACATTCCCGCCATGAACATAAATGTTACATCGCTCGTTTTCTTTTTCTCTGGGATTTGTTTTTTCTCTACAAACAAAAAAGCACAAAGAAATTCTTGAATCGTTAGGTGGGTGAACGTCAATTCAAGTGGTGGTTTCTCGAATGGAGATTTTTTAACGCCAGGACAACAGTCAAGTAATCCACTCGCTTTCAGGTTTGCTATTTCTTCATCGTTAAGATTGAATTTTTTCATATCCTCTTCGTTGAAAATATATTTATCTTCCATCATTAAATTCATCGCTAGTTCAGCTAGTTTATGTAATATTTCTTGTACTTTAGTTTCTTCCATTTCTTCATATTTAGAAGAGGAATGTTTCTTAATAAATACTTTGATTACTTCATGATAAAGTTGTGTTCTTGTGACGGGTAGTTTTTCTGTGGTTTTTGATTCAGTCATGTACCACTTAATGCAGTAGCACATTAGAAAACACATCACAGGAATGTGACCAAAACTCAAAAGAATTTCATTCGTTTTGATGTGATCGAGTACTTTGTTCTTCATGCTTTCGTTGACTTTGAAATATTTTTCGATGTATTCTAGCACTTGAAGTGAAGAAAATCCTTGAATGTCACATCTTACATCAAAGAGAAGTTTTTTTAATTCCTCTGCTTCGCCAGGCCTCGAGGATATCAGGACCACTGCACCGTTTAACATCTTTCCTTTCATGATTTTGGCAATCAAAGCAGGAACAGGTATTTTTTCATTTGGGTCATTTCGGATATCTTGACTCAAAGTCCTCGGTGATTTTCTCTCGATTGTTTATACTCATCATAACCATCAAGAATGATGAGCAGCTTCTCGGGATTTTCAATCATGTACTGCAGTAATGACTCGTCTATCCCTGAGAGCTCGTTCAGTAGGGAGGACTGATTTAAGATATCACGTAAGTCAAGCCTTTCTTCTTCTTTTTCTAGAAGAACAAGTTGACGGAATGTCAACAGAAACACAAACTGAAAATCGGGTACTTTGGCATTTTCTTGACCTTCCTCAAACAATTGGTTATGCGACCAATCCCGTGCCAGCTTCCGACAAAAAAGGGATTTTCCAATTCCTGCTTTGCCCGTCAACAAGATAGATTTAGGATTGGTCGTGCAAGAAGCTGTGGACTGCTGATCATTATTTTCTGGGCAAAGAAACATTTCTGAACAGTTCTTGAGGTTTGTACTCTTTGCTTGAATTTCATCCAATTCTCCCTCTTGGGGCTCCTTGAAGCGTTTTGGACCACGTAGGATAGTCACACTCGTAAAGATGTCGTCGGTTCTTATTTTCTTGTCTTCTTCCTCTGACAACAGAAAATCGGTTTGTTGTTTAATGGATGACTTCAGTCTTTCTGTATATTCTGAAAATCAAAACGCAACGATTAACATTCAAAGAAGGACGGAAGAAAGTTAAGAATAAAATATCTCGAGTTTTTTTTTTCCACTGGACTGTTTTAAGGTGGCTGCCTACTTTTGAACGTTCGAATTGAGCCCACAATGAGCGCGCGCTCAAAAACCGCTGAAAAATCTACAATATTTTATTGAAGGACCATACGCGTTTTGAGCTTCAACAGGGCAAAACCCTCAAATTTTGCACGGGACTCTATATTTTTTAATGGCTCATTCGAAAAAACTCTCAAAAATCTATGTTATATCAACATTTAAGAAAAAGTTTAAATCAGTAACACATGAAAAAATTGATTTTCGTAGAGATTTTTGTTCGACTTTATGAGATTTTTAAGAGCACAAAAACTACAAAATATAAGAAAACAATTTATCTTTTTGTCTTTTTGTTGGAAATATCCATGTATTATTGTAGAAGGATTGACTAGCCTTCATTTGTGCTATCATATAGTCTACAAATAACTTTGATCTTATGGATCTTATTTTTTTCCTAATCACTTCCGGTGGCGCAGATTTTACTCCAAAAGCTCGTGCGAAGGCTTCCATTAAATGCTGATTATCTCGAAAACAAGCTCGGGGCACCCAATTTTTCTTTCCAGATTTGGAATCAGCATTAAATTTCAATTCGAAAAATCGATGTTTTAAAAAAAGTTTAAATCAATTTTCAAAAGTAGGCAGTCACCTTAAGTGCCACTAAGCTCTCACTTGCGTGCGCATTTATTCATTTAATTACTTATTTACATATTTATCCATCCATCCCTCTAACCTTCCATTCCTTCATCTATGAATGCTCTTTCAGTTAAGAGCAATATGCTTTATAATAATAATAATATTAATTATGATTATGATTTATAGAGCTCTTTTTAATATGTGGATATAATCAAAGGCGCTTTACATGGAGTTGTGAATGACAGATTGCTTTATGCAATTTACAAACATGAGAGATGAGTAGTATGAAGTGTAGGCACCGAGGGTGGTCACTGCCAGGGTTTCTTTTTACGTCCTCAGTGGTTCTTTTACGTCCCCCATTTACTGTAGGTTAGGAAGGGTTGGGAGACAGGGCCTACGGTTTAAAGTCCTTGTCCGAGAAAGACTTAAAGGTCTAACCATTTGAAGATATTATTACAAAGGCAGCACCTTATCCTCTGTTATTTTAAGACCCTGAGTATTGGTCCGGCCGAGGCTTGAACCACGACCTCCCGCACAACAGACCGACGCTCTTACCAACTGAGCTAACCGGGGTGTCTAAGGATTCCGACTCCGAATTTCAAACGATTATATTAACTGCAAAGCTATCGGTATTGACTTATCTGATCTTGAAGAAGGCCAGATCAACTTAATACCAATAGCTTTGCTTGAGAAAATATAATGAGATAAGGGCAACGGTTTTCGCACATTTGCACGTGTTCACGTGAGTATTCACGCCAGTTCTGGTGTAGAAACCAATGGAAACGATAAAAAACCCTTTTCATTGACGTCCACTACAAACTCAATGCTTCGTTTGCGATCTTTTAAGAGTACACTAGTATTTCTAAAGATCAGAAAAATTTATTAAGCATCCCCCCTCTCCTTCGGGATGAGGGCAAAATAATTGTCATCTCACGGGTTCCGATTTAGGGGGAGGGGTGGTGTTACCTGGTACCCACCACCTCTGGAAGTGAAATCTTAGATTTTATCCCCAAATATCTCCAAAATTAAAAGCCAATTCACAAAAATGAATGGACTGTCTGTCTGCATGTATGCTAAAAAAACATATTTGTGTATAGAAATTGCCACTACAGACCCCCAGTATCGAGCATTTGAACAGGTCTCTGAGGGGGAGGGGGTATGTACCGGTGGTACCCTCCACCTAGCTTAATTCATAAAATTGGGTCCCTATTTTGGACCATCATTTTGACCTCGCCCCTAATTAGCCCCAGTCCAAAGGCATTGAAAAAGAATATTGCTATGTTGGAATACATCCCATTTTATTAGGGACCATTCATTATTTAAGTAGGAGTGAGGGGGGGATTGTGGAGGAGATAATGGGGGGGGGGGGGGGTCATTCTTGTAGCTTAAAATGGGGGCCTTGTAAGGTTAACAGGAGGATTGGGAGGAATTTGTAAACGATGGAAGGTAGGTACCCAAAAAACATGAATGCTATTAGGCAGGGGCCTGGAAAATGTTTTGCATCAAAAACATTTTCTCCCCACTCCCCCCCCCCCCCCCCCTCCACGCCTGGTCTCTTATTGACAATCACTTTAGAATACATAAAAGTTTTGATGTTAAATAAAAACCATATTCCCTGATGATTATTAAATACAATCTGGTTATTCTTGGCTTTCACGTGACATCATCAAAAGAATAAAATCTAAGTATAATATAGGTATATAAGTAGCCCTAACCCTAACCATGACCCTAACCTTGACCCTGACCCCTAGACCCTGACCCCTAGACCCTGACCCCTAGACCCTGACCCCTAGACCCTGATCCCTAGACCCTAACTCTAAATAAAAGTATTCACTCCACAAACTGCTTGTAAAATATTTTGTTTACACAATTGTGTGTAAAAAACAATTTTTACAAGAGCTTTGGGTGAGATATATTTTATTTGTTTTGGTTCTTCTTTCGGCCTATGGAAGTTTTGTTGTATATATTTCCTGGGGAAATATTCCATGACATAGATGAAAGTCAAGAAGACTAAACAGTTACATTAAAGCTACAGTTGTACACACACCTTTGGCCTGTGAAGCATCTGCAGCTGAATTCCCTTTCACTTGCTTAGTAAGAAGCTCCTTCATCCTTTCAAGTAATCTCTGCTCCATTTCCTCACACTCCTTATGTACTTCAGAATATTTCTTTTCCTTTTCAGGGTCCATTGCTTCTATCTTCATTCTCTCAATCTCTGGTTTGTAATGAGGTCCACCCAGTCTCACCAACGCATCAGAGATCTCACTCCAGTATTTTTCAAAATCACTATCACTAACAGCTGTTTTTGTGATGTGACCATAAAGTTCATTTCTATAATATTTGACTCGAGCCAAATCGGCTTCTGTACTCAGGTCTGTAGCAACAGGAGGCTTGTCCCATCCTGTTGATGGGGGTGTTAAACTACATATATTACGCAGTAGAACAAATAACAGTGTGATGTCAAAATCTGCTGAAGTGACAGGTGTACTTGTACTGGCAGGGTAGAGTCTGTCCCATTGTTGAGTGGTTAGAATCCTCTTTGTTCTCAGTCCCTTTAGAGTAGAATGTACTACTGTATCACCTAATGTGCTGACAAGAGAGCTCGGTGAATGGATGGAGTCGAATACATCTTTTAAGACATGTGTTCCACCATCAATCAAAAGCTTTGAAAGACGAAAAAAGTTTAGATTTTCTTTACTTGAAGATGCACAACTGGTTGCCATATCAGGTTTCTCTCTGTTGAATAACAAGCTGAAAATAAACACTTTTGTCACAGGAAAAAAGGTTGGGGAAGGGGAGGGGAGGGTTAATATAGTTTTATTCAAGAAGTGAGGTCAGGTGTGTATGTGAACTTTTTTGAATAATAATAATAATAGATAATAGTAATCATCATCATCATGATAATAATGAGGATGATAATGATGATATCATGTGTGACCAGTAGTTCCTGTAAGTCAAATTTTGCTTTCAAGACTTCATGTTTAATATCAAAATTCCAATCAACTACTGGCTATACTCGCTTTTGTGAAATAGTTATACGAAGTGGTTTTGAATTTGAATTGCCAGAGTTTGGGGAGGGGGTACTCTATCCTGTTTAGGGTAGGAATGTCCCACAACCCTGACCCTGTTCCAGAGTAAGATAGCTGAAAATCGACATACCCTGTTCTGGTATTGCGAAAATGGATACCCTATTCCAGAGAGGACAGAGCATGGTTTCATATACCCTTTCCCAGAGTGAGTGCAATTTTATATACCCTGTTCCAGAGTAGAATCGCTGAAAAACCATACGATGCTTGGCGGCACATACCCATATAATGAATATAGAGGGGGTCCCCCCTCCCGGTAGTTGATAGTTGTCAAGACATGGAATTGCCACCCAACAATTCCTTCATGGCTCTGTCAAGTGATATTCCAATACGAATTGTTTTTTCGTGGAAAAAAGCTTCTGAAGTAGCCTGGACTTGAGGCGAGTTTGGCCCTTCCAATTTAATTTGCAATGGTGTTAAAATCACTCAAATTCTCCCAAAACTCGTCACGAACATTATCAAGGTATTTTATTGAAATATTTCCATCGAATTATGGTGTTTAAAAATTAAAAACTCTCCATACATTGCCTTATATAATATAAATATGTGACAACGAAGCTTGGGCTACGCCATGCCAAAAGAGATACTGGTGATGCGTGACGAGAAATAGCTGTACAATATAATTAATATTCTAGCGTATGTTGTGACTTGTTGTCTAGAAGCTAAGTCAAGTTATCGATGGGAAATTATATACAAAACGACCTGAAGTAAAACGAAAATCGCTTCGAGTTCGAGTCCTTGAGGGTTCGAGTTTATAAACGTGAGATTCGAGTTACCGAGGGTTGAAATTCCCGGGATTCAGTTCGACTGTATTTCATCACAGACAACCGCGCCACACGAAATACCTTTATTTATAGCACTCAAATTTCTAGATTTTCATCATAAACTCCCATTGTTAGGCGATCACACTTTACAATAAAATTATATGATTTCAAGTTGCAGTAAGTATCCTTACCTTGTAGCGGTGCTCGTTCTGGTACTTCTCGCACGAATTTCTTGTCAATATTTTGTAATGCCTTGGTTACGAAGAACGTTGCAACCTTTCTTGAATACCTAGGACAATGCGGATCTTGTTAATTCAAAATCAATTGAGGTTTAAAACTATCTTAATCTTACATGTTCTTTGAAATTTCGCGTTTTTTAATGTGGTTTACCTTGATTTTTCAATCCCTTATGCCGTGGTGTTTCGAAGTAAACTTCACTTCCGCGTTGTTGATCATCTCTCGCTTGTGTTCAGCTCGTTTCTGTATCAGAGCAACAAGAATCAATCAACCATTTGTAAAAGAAACAAACTTGTAGACTAGATTTACTCCATGTCCGATATCACTGCACGAATGATTCATTTCTACCCTGCGAGCAGAGTCTCCTTTGAACTCCTCTACGGGCGAGAGAAGGAAAGGAGTTAAAAGGAGACTCCGCTCGCAGGGTAATTCATTTCTTTCCTGCTTCTAAAACAAAGCCAAGTCGTCAGCTATCTCTACAACTTGAAATTTTGTATTTGTTACAAACAAACACGGCTCTTAATAAACCATATCTTCTATATGCACAGACATTAGCTTATTATTATAAGCTGATCATATTTTTGAAGTAGAAGACGAAACGAAAGTGATGCAAAATGACGCATAAACTAACCAACAAATAATCTAGCGCTATAAAACTAGAAAAACTTACAGAAATCTATCTCTAAATCCTTACCTTCAGATATAGTTTTTGTTCGGACAGTTAATTAAGCTCATTTCTGTATATAACTTCTTCAAAGTTTTCTGTAACTTCTTTTACATCTCGGTCGTAGTTATAGTGAAGCTGTCTGGAAGGTTTGGGGCTGTGCCTTGTACTTTAGGTTACACCCACAGGTCTTTATTTAACCAATAGAATCGTCGTATTTTGATATCAGGCTATCGTGTGCGTTTCCTGTTTTTCCTGTTTTGGTAGAGAGTCGAGAGTCGAGAGTCGAGAGTCGAGAGTCGAGAGTCGAGAGTCGAGAGTCGAGAGTCGAGAGTACCAGATCGAGAGTCGAGACTACCCTTTATCTGAGTATCTAATTCTGAGCATAATTAATTTCGTCAAATATAAATGAATAAATATAAATGAGATCGTATATAAAAACACTGATGATCCTGGGATAATAAAGCGGTCTTCCCCGATGTCATTAGGCTAATCATGATTCATTACACCCATTAAATGACTACAGCTTACTCCGACGAAGGACTAACATCCGAAACGTCAGTTTCACAAAGCGTCTTTCGGTGGTTCAATATATCCACAAGTTCCTACGTATACTGTCTGTCTGTGATGGGTACAGTATATATATTGCGCTTCTTTTGTTCAAACTCCGGCTATTACAATGTAAGATCGTTTACTCTAAGACCTGATGCTGTTAAGCTGTCATTGATTGTAACGCGGGCTGCATGTGCTATAATTAAGACCCATTGTCACTTACCGTGATGCACCGCGGTCACAGATGAATTTCGTGTTCCATGAAATTCAAAATAATAACTTCATATTAAATCTTTTTCAAGCACAAAAGCACAATAATGATTTTTTTACATTCTTTTACGGCTTTAGGGACTATCTAAGAGTTTATTCAAAAGGCTGGAATTGTTTTTTCAGTGGTGAACACGATTCAAAATTTAAACAAATTGTGATGCATCACGGTAAGTGGCAATGGGTCATTAAACTTATTATCTTCCAGGAATCCGAAAAACAAGGTGAAAAAGACGCAGTTTATTTTCTAAATAACGAGGGAGCCAGAATGACACGGGTTTGAATATTTAGGTGAGTATAGAGAGGACAAGATCACGTAACGCAATGACGCGATGGCAGTGTTATTATATGTGTACGCTTTCATTTATATTTATTGATTTATATTTGACGAAATTAATCATGCTCAGAAATCATAGAAACTATAATTAGATACTCAAAGGGTAGTCTCGACTCTCGACCTGGTACTCTCGACTCTCGAACAAAACAGAAACTCGTTTTGTGACCACAAGAAAACCTGATGATCCGGAATAAAATGCAACTGCGATTATCGTTTCTCTCAGCCCGTAGTTTGATTCGTAGCTCAATATTTCCAAGTTTCAGGCCTTCCGTTCGATAAACATTAACTTTTACTCCAAAGTAAAACTAATCCGCGATAATATTCGCCAAATTTCTTCTCAAAATATTATTTTTGTTGGCGGAAAATATTTTTTTGACAAGATAGAAAATTCTTGGAAATTTTCGCTGTTACAAACAATTCATTGCGCTCCTAGATACCAAATCACCTGTTCAAAGCCCAATTAGTGGTAATCCTGGGTTAACTTATAGTAAGACCTATACAAGTAGTATAACTAGCTAAAACTAGTGTGAGCTGCGTCGGTGAGATAGATAACTCAGAGATAGGAACCCCTGTGTTTATGCCCTTCATTTCGACAAGAATTTCTAGTCAAATATGCTATTTTACTGTTACTGTATGTGCTGTTAGACAGATTCTCGGAAACTCTCATTTGTGATACCTAACGGTCACGCAAGGTTCTGTCACGCGGGTTGGCAGTCACAAAATCAGGTAATTCGTTGAGATAAATCAATCAACCAAGTGACACAAGTATTTGAGTTAAATCATTGTTCAAATGTTTCCTTTATTACAAAACGTCACAACGTGACTGTAATGCCTACTAATAATCTCGTACTGCTGTTATTTAACAAGATATTTTTACACTCAATTTAGGACTGAATCATGTGACATGGATCACCAATCAGATGCGTTCAGCTCAATGATGGTATTGCGTTACCGCGTCTGAACCGTGTGGATTGGTAAATAAAGTGAAATCTGAAGAATCAGATTAAAGAAAATATAATTCCCTTCATGGGAGGGGTCAGGCAGTTTATTGCTGTTTGCATTCTTTTGGAGGGTCTTCCTGAAAATCAAAAACCGTTAAAACATGAGAAATATGAAGTGGAACTCCTTGAAAAGTAAGAAATAAAATAAAACTAGGCGCACTTTGGTGCGGTCCAACTGCGGTCACGTGATTTTAACTATGCCTCCTTTTCATAATTGCCTAGTTTTCATGGCAGATTCTCAACTACAAACAACGATAGATAGAAGACCTAAACCTAGACCACAGATAGCCCGAGTAATGAACCATACTCGTGGCTCTTACAACAGCGACACTTACTTTGGGACTGTAGTCTGGATCGTCATCGTCATCGTCATCATCACCCAAATCACCCTCCTAAAAACATCAGCACATCATAAATACACTGTTGTCATGGTGATGAAAAGTTGTCGAAGAAACCAGAGATAACTTACCCCATCCATATCTTCATCTTCTTCGTCATCAAACTAAAAAGAAAAACACGGAAAAAGGGTGAAAAACTAGAGTACGAATTATAAGAAATGACGTAAAAATGATATATACATTAACTGTGTGGATACTCCAACCGGGACCAATACAAATAAACTCGTATCATTAACCAATCATATTGCGATATTTAGTTTAATATTTTTAACCTGCCAATCAGATAGCACATTGATATAATAAGAGCGCGAGAACGTGATAATCTGATTGGCTAATGCATGTTATCAGTTCAATCTGTGTCTAGTTTACTGTTATCTGATTTGGTCAGTTTTATTCCAGTGGTCCCGGTTAGTGTGTCCGCACATTAATGGACTGGGCTTTTACCTCATCTTCTACTGCTTCGCCAGTGAAATATAGAACGGCCTGTAAAAAAAAATTATCATAATTATCTTCATTCGAATTCATTTTCATGCATCAATATTTTCTCAAATAAGGCTGAAGCGTGGTAACGTTCTATACTTTCCGACTCTATACCATAATAGTTTTTAAAATTCTTTCATATTATAAATTTTTGACTTCCTTAGAGAATACAAGAATACTCATATTTAAAGAACAAAAGCAATGTGAAAAGGATTATTGTCTAGAGATGGGGGTAAAACGTCCTCACGCTTCAGGCGTTTTGTCATTTAACAATAGACCCATTAAGCAAAAAATAAAATTTGATAGAATTACTAGAATTACAAAGGTTCATATTTTTTATCTAGGTCATTGTAGATCAATTACGGCCCCGTCCACCGTCCCCGTCCATTTTTGCATCCGCATATTTATTTATTTATTTTTGCGGATATGAGTTACGTCCACACGTATCCCCACCCGTAAATTTTTGAAAACGGTCTCCAGAGTGGAAATTTTCGAAAACGCTCATAATACGGATACGTATGGACGGTTGTATTCGCAAATTTTCGAATACGCTGAAGTAAATACGATTTTGTGCATGATCAATAAGAAAACTATCCGTCAAAGGGACTAGGCACTAGCGTGCATCAGGGCGGATTAAGAAATTTCCGGATACGTGTGGACAGTGAAAACGATTTGAATACGCTGCGTGTGTACGAGAACATTTTCGCATCCGCAAAAAAAAAATTGCGGATACAAAATCTTCCGGATACGTGTGGACGGGGCCTAAGAATTTGAAAGTTGATTCTTTGTGGAGTGAAGAAAACTGCAAAACCTGGAGAAAACAAATCGACCACAGGGGAGTCTACTCATATTACGTCCGAGTCCAGGGTTCGAACGCATTAGTAGCTTTGCTGAGAGGTGAGCACAACGATTCACCTTGGGGCATGGTTTGTTTTTTTTCCTGCCTTCTTAACTGTTCGTGCAAACTGCGTCAAAGGTATTTAGGGATGTATGCATGAACAGGGTGGGGCAGGGGCTGGGGACATTGGGCCAAACATACAGTTGATTCTTCCATAAATATATTGGAAGAATCAAAAACGCAAAACGTTTTTTAGGTGTGCACCAGTGAGTGGGTGTGTAAGAGAGAATGATGGCGTGTTTGGAGATGATGCCAAACCTTAGGAATGAGTCTTTCTCGAAAGAAATGACCAATCTCAAAATCTGCAGCTAAAAGTGCTTCAGTGTCTTCATCCTACACAATAAATACCAAAACATTACCTATATTACACTGCACTTTGACAATATTGTAATGCCATTGCTTGCAATTGAGCTGCTTTGACGTCACATGCAAGGAGTCTATTGAGCTGCTTTGACGTCACATGCAAGGGGTCTATTGAGCTGCTATGATGTCACATGCAAGGGGTCTATTGAGCTGCTTTGACATCACATGCAAGGGGTCTATTGAGCTGCTATGATGTCACATGCAAGGGGTCTATTGAGCTGCTTTGACATCACATGCAAGGGG
The DNA here is from genome assembly GCA_011057435.1 of Actinia equina. Classification (NCBI taxonomy): domain Eukaryota; kingdom Metazoa; phylum Cnidaria; class Anthozoa; order Actiniaria; family Actiniidae; genus Actinia; species Actinia equina. Next base: position 68,748 of record WHPX01001209.1, read on the forward strand.
TCTATTGAGCTGCTTTGAAATCACATGCAAGGGGTCTTTTGAGCTGCTATGATGTCACATGCAAGGGGTCTATCTAGCTGCTTTGACATCACATGCAAGGGGTCTATTGAGCTGCTATGATGTCACATGCAAGGGGTCTATCTAGCTGCTTTGACATCACATGCAAGGGGTCTATTGAGCTGCTTTGACGTCACATGCAAGGGGTCTATTAAGCTGTTTTGACGTCACATGCAAGGGATCTATTAAGCTGCTTTGACGTCACATACAAGGGGTCTAAGCTGCTTTGATGTCACATACAAGGGGTCTATTAAGCTGCTTTGACGTCACACACAAGGGGTCTATTGAGCTGCTTTGACGTCACATACAAGGGGTCTATTGAGATGCTTTGACGTCACATGCAAGGGGTCTATATCAATAGCACATGAATTGTGACCAATAAGCGCACTTGGTTAATAAGTAATAGGTGTATAAAAAATGTTAATATTTACCATTTCTTGATCATCTTGTTGAACTGAAAAAAAACAAGTTTTTACGTTAGATATACGTTGGAAAATACCAGGAAATTGTTTGGAAAAATACCAGGAAAATGTTTGGGAAAATGCCAGGAAAATTTTTGGAAAATACCAGGAAAATGTTTGGGAAATACCAGGAAAATGTTTGGAAAATACCAGGAAAATGTTTGGGAAAATACCAGGAAAATGTTTGGGAAAATACCAGGAAAATGTTTGGGAAAATACCAGGAAAATGTTTGGAAAATACCAGGAAAATGTTTGGAAAATACCAGGAAAATGTTTGGAAAATACCAGGAAAATGTTTGGAAAATACCAGGAAAATGTTTGAAACATTCTATATTTGTGTAAACCTTTACTCATTGCATTTACATCACCCATAGAGCATTTAGGGATTGATATACAACATGATACAAAACCTTTGCCAGCGTTTTTTGGAATGGTTAAATACAGTTCCCAACTGATGGACCAAATAATGGTTTATTATACGTTAGGTTTCTTGGTGGTCAGAAAACAAGAGAATCAGGCAGGAAACACGTTAAATCATGGAAGTCCAAACAAACTTAATTGACATGGGACACTAAGTCCAACAAAAATAATGAATCGTAACCTTGAGGTGGCAAAAACAGACTGCATTTTACCTTCGGGTGGAGCAAAGAAGTTGAAGAATGAATCATTTTTGACTGTCTTGTTGACAAATCTAGTTTGACCACGCCCTGGATACAAATCAAGATGAAAATTCGTTATATACAAGAAAGTATCTACACATTTTAACACTAAACGAGACCTGCTCGTCAATATTTAGATTTTATCGCCTATCGATCAGACTGTTCATTTCTATTCCAAAAATGTGTTCACACAGCTTAGAAGACTGCCGGCACTATTGTTATCAAATATAAACGTGCTATCGCTTTGCAACATAGTGTTATCTAACAGTGTCAGCTTGATAATATCTTTGTCTGGAGGAAACAAACTGTAATCATTACATGGTCTCTAATTTACTTTGCTGTCATGTTTGAAGTCGTACATTAATATTTTTCTATATCTTTGGTGAAATATATTACAAGCTCTTCTTCATCATTTAATTTTACCAACTGGAACAACGGAAGAATATTTAAATTCAAAATATGCCACTAATCTATTGTCTAAATACTCAAACACTATTGGATAATTTGTGGAAATTTGTCAAAGTGGCTTTGGTTGGAGTTGGTCGCACAGTAAAAGTGGTTGAATTCTTCCTACAAATCCATTTTCTTTTTGTACTTCATATTTATTTCATATTTATTTTGTTTTCCCAGAACAATTCAACCATCTTGCGTGCTAAGAAAAAATCAAAATTCTTAGTAACGTTTTTAAAAAATTTGATTGATAAAGGAACAAAAACCAAACAATGACTGCGGAAATTGAAGAGCACTTCAAAGAAAACTTTGTATTAAATATTATATAAATAATGTTCCTTTTGCATTATGGCGTCATTTTACTACCACTATCAAAATGCTTCGTGAATTTTCTTTCTTATTCATTTTTGTAGTTCCTCATGGGAATAGTGAGACAATTGGTGCTAATTAACAGAACAAAAGACAGTGTGCGAATGGAGTCTGGTAGTGGAAGTAAATGACACTATACAGTGGCGGATCCAGGGGGGTCAAAGGGGTACATGGAACCCCCCTTGAAGGTTTGATCTTTTAGGTAATAGAAATGTCTTATATAACATTTGCTTAAAAGTATACACAAGGATAATGTTGAACACGAAATGATAGATATTTACTGTTATAATGTTTAATTTACCTTTAAGTTCCGTTACTAGATAGTAAATTAGGTGATTAGAGCCAATTGTTTTGTCAAACAAATTGAATTATACACAGTTTAGGTAACGGAATCCCCCTTTGAAAAATCCTGGATCCGCCACTGCCATAATGCAAGTGACCTATTAATTCTATTAATATTTAATTTATTATTATTATTTACTTCAAAGAAAACTAGTGCGTTTTTAAAAACCATTAAGGTTTTTTTGGGCATACCATTTGAGGAAAACTGAAATTTCCAGAAATTATCCATACCCCCCACCCCTCCCATAAAGGAATATATTTAAAGACTCCCCCCACCCCACACAAAGAAATCTTTGTAAAGACTCCCCCCCACCACACCTGGAACTTCCAATTTTCTTCTACAAACTGTTCTTTTTCTAACCCCCTTCCCTTGGAAATTCCAACTAATTCCTCCCGAGGAGGAGGGGGGGATGGATAATAGCAGATATTGGAGTTACATTCTATTCCCTTCAGATTATTGTTACATTCAGGTCAGTTTCTATATTCTATATGTATTGACCCAATTGCCTTAACTTGAAAGAATTGTTTGAAGGCAACAGAAAGTAACTCTGTCTGCTACTCCTGGAACTACAAATTAGCAGAAGTTGTAACATCATCTGGTGATGTTCCGTGAATTCTGATAAAAATATTTAAAAACACTTGACTGGCTTTTGTATCAAGTATGTTTTGATTTGTCATACAAAGAATGATTCAACTTGTTGGGGTATTTTCTAGTCTAGATTGAATAATAGTGGTGGGTGGCGTATTATTGATGATACCTTTATGTCTTTGCTTTTTCTTTATCACTTTCTGGGTGATATTTTTTCCTTTCTTCCAATCAATCTTACAGCTGTTAAGTTAAAATAAAAGAGTTAAAACATGGATGAACGCATTACCGCATGTCATTCCCTAAAGTCTCATTTCTTTAATGGTTGCACATGAGAAGACACATGAATATGGATACAACTCAAACAAAGAGTCTTATTGTCAAGACCATGTGTCATTCCCTAGAGTATCATTTCTTTGTTTAATGGTTGTACATGAGAAGCCACATGAATATGGATACAACTCAAACAAAGAATCTTATTCTCAAGACCACATGTCATTCCCTAGAGTATCATTTCTTTGTTTAACGGTTACACATGAGAAGACACATGAATATGGATACAACTCAAACAAAGAATCTTATTCTCAAGACCACATGTCATTCCCTTGAGTATCATTTCTTTGTTTAACGGTTGTGCATGAGAACACACATGAATATGGATACAACTCAAACAAAGAATGTTATTCTCAAGACCATGTGTCATTCCCTAGAGTATCATTTCTTTGTTTAACGGCTGCACGTGAGAAGACACATGAATATAGATACAACTCAAACAAGAATCTTATTCTCAAGGAATGACACGTGGTGTTAAAAGGGAAAATATTACATGACTCACCCTGAGGTGTTAACTATTTCAGGTCCTTCAAATGAGAAAGGGTCATCTTCATCAGGTTCACACTTCATAATATAGCTCTTGGTCAGCACCTGATATTACACGATCAAGTTTTTTATTTACTTTATTTTTGGACATGTTTTTAAAATAAAGTGATGACAAGTAAATTCGATGTTTCGACACCCTCCAGCGTCCATTCAAGAATGAAAGTACAGCAAAATAATAATGCGAGTAAACAAAGTTCTGTAAATCCTCATGGGAGTCCTCAGACATGTTCAATTAACCGAAAACCTTCGCTTTTGTGATGATGCGAGTGCATGCTGTGTGCAGTTGTCATAATTATAGAGGGGAATGGTTAGGAAACCTATTGTTATCACTAGGTCTTTGTTCGCTTTTGAGGTTGAACCGGTTTTGACTGTGCACAATGTTTGATTTATGTTCATTCGAAATTGCAAAATAAGTAAACAAACTGTCTATGGGATTGTTGTATGAAATATTCAAATATCTCTTATGAATCTTTTAGTATTTTGAACTAATAGCCAAAAGAAAGATTTTTGTCTGTTCACTCAGCCATTGCCAACAATCGTAAGACAATGGTAAAACAAAGGATTGTGCACGGTCACGCTTGAAAAAAGTGAACAAAGACCTATAACAACAGGTTTCCTAACCATTCCCCTCTATTAACTATGCAGTTATGAAGCATGTGGGGATAGGCAGAACACAGAGAGACGTGTTAGGAAAAGTATGATGCATAGTGGATATGAATCTCAACATTTAGTTCATTTAACAAAGCTTAGTGATACATCGAAGGAGTATACTTACAGTGTTGGTAAAGAAAGGGTTGGGTGTGAACTGGAATTCAAGTACAAAACCCTACAATCAAACCAAAGAAAAACAAAAGAAATACATGTTTATAAGTTCAGCTCAATATGATACATTACAACCGCAGTACAAATATATATTTCATATACAGTCAATGTCATTAACGTTGTCCACCAAAGGGAGACATTAACACATTTATACATTTAGACTAAAAGAAATATCACGTGTTTCCATGAACGTTCCATCTTAAATCCTCACTAAATGGTCGGAGCATTTTGGATTTTCGATTCACAAGTTGAATTTGACATTTAAACTTCAGGCTGATGCACACGAGGCAAAGAATACATAATGAAACATGTTTTCTTTTAGTCTAAATGTCTAAATATATTTTTTCGGTAACCTTTTTTCGGCAGGACAACATTAATGACATTGACTGTATATTCTCATACACAATTTATTATAATTATATATCTCCTATCGGACTGATAAACCCATCTAATATGACCCTGAAGTCGTCTCATATGAGACTATGGTTAGAGTATGGCTCAGGAATGGCCAAGGCATGGGATTAAATCCCGTTCAAGACTCAATTTCCTCCAGTTTTCCATAGGTATATCCTCTTATTTACCACAACATGTGTTAACGGCAAGTTGACGGAAATTGTGGTATACAACATGTTGAAAGGTAGAGGACAAAAAGAACGGTAAATGCCATGGAAAACTGGGGAAATTTGTTTTTTTTTTACCACAAAAAAATTAAAAGTTTACCACAATAAGTGGAAAATTAGAGAGCAAAATTAGAAAGAAAAACAGTTTCAAGCACGCAAGTGATTTGTTGACGTAATATATCGGTACGTCCTTTGAAATGTATTCCCCAACTCTAGACCAATCACAAAGCAAGAAAAGTTTAATCACATACATAATTATAAAATATATATTAACTTCAACCTCAATCGAGGCTTACCATTGTTGTCGGTAGAGGGTACTGGGAATTTTCCACGTCACTTCCGGGTCCACTAAATATAACTCTTAAGTCCTGTAAGTGCTTCAAGATTGGCTCATCATGTTCCTGTTGTCATGACAATGCGTAAAAATTAGCTGAGACAATTTTTGGACACTAGACCTCATTCGTGGTGTGGCAACATTTTCCTGATTCAGAGTGAAAAACCTCCAGAGGATTGATGTTTGTTGGTTTTTACTTTTCAAAAAATTCCTGAGTTTCCCAAAGGATATGAATGAAATAACAATTATTGTGATAAGTTTTCAAAACTTAAGGTGTTCATTACCCTAGAGGTTTGCCACGTTCAATATTAGGAAAACATTTTCACACCATGAACAGGGCTCCCAGAAAAAATTTGAAGAAAAAAATTCCTTTGCCTTTTTCCTGACTAAGTAACAGTTTTCACTGACCTTGTTTAGCCGCATGGGCAAGCATGGGCCACATGCCTAACTTTTACCTAGGCCCCACTCTTATCATATTACACAGGATACCCAATGCAATTAAACTGTCTGGCATAAATGACACTAAATACTTCACTATTTATTTCATTATTTGACAAGATTTGGCATCAGTCTATTTGAAAATTGGATACAGTATTTTCCCTGACTGTGTTTTTCTCTGACTATTCCCTGACCCCTGGGAACCCTCATGAATGAGGTGTATTTGTATAAATGGCTATGAAACAGAGGTTTCCAGGTTGCTTTTGATGTTAATAAGAAGATATAACTAGCTAAAAACTAGTGTGAGCTGCGCCGGTGTTCCTAATGAAACAGTAATGATGAAAAGGTAAATTATACACCGTGAAAAAGATGAAAAAACCTACTGACGTTTCGGATGCTAGTCCTTCGTCGGACTAAAGTTTTTTCATCTTTTTCACAGTGTAAAATTTACCAAACATTAGTGTTCATTGTGGACTCATTTTATTTTGTTCTATCGTATTCTTCCAATAAGAAGAGGTAACTAGCTAAAAACTAGTGTGAGCTGCGCCAGGTGTTTCTAATGAAACAGTAATGATGAAAAGGTAAATTATACACCGTGAAAAAGATGAAAAAACTCTTACTCTTATTTTACTCCGACGAAGGTCTAGCGTCCGAAACGTCAGTATTTTAATCTTTTAACAGTGTATAATTTACCTTTTCATCATTACTGTTTGAAGTGTTCATATAATCCAAACAGGACTTTTAGCCTTTGCTAACTGTCAATAACATGATTGTAATGTCAATAACATGACTTTTTAGAGTTGACCGGGCGGCTAATAGGCCCCTTGCAGCACCTTGGAATACAGCTAAATTTAAGGACAACAGTTTTCCCATTTTTATGAGATTCTGAAGTTAATTTGCCTAGTCCTCCAGTATTGGGCAATCACATGCTAGGGATCTAAGAAAGTGAGCAGGGCTTACCTGGATCATTTCTGATATCATATCAACATTTTTCATTGCAGTTAACCAGAATTCTGGAATGCCTTTTGTGTCTTCTAAAATACAGAAAGGAAAAAATAAAACCTTTCAGATTTGGATGGAAAGGTCAGGTGATACAGCCATCAGGGTGCAATAGACAGTTTTCTCAAGGTTGTGTGGGCATCCAAATTTAAAGAACTTGATGGTCCACGATACCAGAACACGAGTATTATCACGCATTACTTTAAAAAAATTTCGATAAGAATTCATAAAATCGATCATTCTCCTATTTAAATATAAAACTGTCTTCTCAATTTTAATGAATTTGCGTTTTATGGTTTTGTTGCCCGTCAAGTTGGATGCGCACGCAACCTTGAGAAAACAGTCTCAGCTTGTTCATAAGGGGACAGAATGGTTCATTTTAATTGGCATCTTAATTTGAATATGTTTATTCCAAAATATATATAATATAAACTTCTTTTTAATAATGTATGGCTTTAAGTAAAAATACGCAGGTGATTATAGAAAATCTTGCATATTGATTGGTCAAGAAACTTACATTATACACGATAATCACCTCCAGCGATAATCCAAAATGGCGACCAGCCGCTTTGTTGCCGTTACCGGATAAAAAATGCCTGTTATCTTTTTTCTTCATTTTTTTTTTTTTGTTGAAAGAATCACCTGCATATTTATACTAAAACGATTATTTGCCTCGGGCTCAGTGATTGTTGGGGAATATTTACCTCGCTGCTCGAAGACTCGCGTCACGGTAAATGTTCCCCAACAATCACTTTGCTTTTAGCGAATAATTGTTATTATTGAATTAATTTGGCTGGTTGATACTCTATAAGAGCACTATTACCCAGGGTTCGTGCTACATTTTCATTACGAAATTCAAGGACTTTTTAAGCACTTTTCAAGCACAAAAATTCGATTTTCAAGGACAAGGTTTTTTGTAAAAGAACATGGTTTAAACATTGATTCAATCATTGTTACAGTGCAGCTAATTCCGCCGGGGCCATGTCCACCAATAAAATAAAAAACAATCATGACAAGCAACCAACGAGTAAACAAGCAACCAAAAACTCTTCAACCCATTTTAATCGTTATTTATTTTAAAAGGAAAGTTAGAAATAATATTCAGTTTGTACTAAATTCAAGGAGTATTCCAGGAGTTTTGGTGTTTCCCCCTATTTTCAAGGGCTTTTCAAGCCCCCTTAACAACATGTTTTCAATTCGAGGAGTTTTCAAGGATTTCAAGGAGTAGCACGAGCCTTGATTACCTGTTAATACTTCAGTTTCCACTTTCTCTTCATCGTCTACTTTCACTTTATCTTTCACTTCAGTCTAATAACCCGTAAAATAATAAGAATTTAAATGTGAGTATGAGTGTAATTTGCAAGGGAAGGGTGGGTAGGGGACGGCAACGCATATCAAGACTGCACTGCATTATGGATATCAAAATAATCATCTAATAGGTAATTTGCATGAAAGCAACATTTTACTCCCACTATCAAAACGCTTGGTGAATTTTTATTTAAAGTTCCATTTCCCTTAGGAAAACAGGTGCGATAACATGAAGCAATTTTCGCTGCAACTTGTCTCAAAGCCAAGGTTCATTCCGAGGTAACCACTTAAGATTCAAGGACTATTCAAGGAGTATACAAGGACCCAAAAATGAAATTACAAGGCGTATGTTCAGCTTAATATGCCAAGGCTTTACACAGTGGTTGCACATTGCCAACTTTCAGATTTTCCAGTCTTTCTGACTAGATTTTTTTCAGAACTATGCAAGTAATGATCAAAGCAAAAATGTTTACAAGGAGTTTCACTCGAATCATAAAATTCAAGAGCTTTTCAAGTGCCCTTGAAAACGCGAATTAAATTCAAAGAGTTTTCAAGGAGTTAAAGGAGTAGCACGAAACCAGCACCACAGTGGGCAGGGTTATTAGTAAAAAATAAATTTTTTTCTTGAGGGTCAAACCTAACATTTTGACCATAGTTAGTTTCTGGCTAACTTAATAGGTGGGTAAGTGGGTGGGGAGGGGGGCTACAACCATTTTTTTATTATTTTCCAACAAACCCCCTAACCCCCTCCCCCCTAATACAGACAACACAAACTGTACAAAAAAATTTCATACTTTTTAACAATTTCTTTAAGTAGTTACAAATGCAATTTGAATTTGCGCAGTATGCATAGACATACCGATAATTGATCTACCTCCGTCTTGTCATTTTCTTTCTTTTCTTCTTTAACTTTCCCTTCTTCATCTTGTTCTTCAGTTTCATCGTCACTTGGAAAGTTACACTCCTCATCTGTTGGCTCTATCTGTCCACTTGCGATATTTTTACGCTAAGGAATTACATAATAAATACAAACATTTTACTATCATCATCGTCAATAGCGACCTGCAAAATCTGGGCTCAAAATAGCAGCCTGCCAATGGCAAAATTTCAGGTTTGGCAGACAAAAATAACGATGGGCTGCAAGAAGAATAATAAAATCACTCTTTTTACCATTCTCCTTTACTATGGCAGGCTGAAAAAGTTTTCTATTTCAAGCCCTGCAACATCTTAAGCCTAGATTTCTGATAAGCATTTCAATGACCATCAAATAAAGAAATGAAATATTTTTTTAAACAATATCTTCAGGGAGATTTTAGACTGAATTAAAGAATTTAATCATCTTGGCACGGTTGTACGAAGCCTGTATAGCACTATCCTGCAGATAAATTTTAATCCAGTGGATAAGTCGATGCTGTTAACCAATACATTTATCCACTGGATAAGTGTATCTGTCTAACAGTGCTATCCAATGCTATACCCAATACTTTAACCCAGGAGGCCCCCCTAGGGATGAGAGATGAGAACTAATATGCCCCCCCCCCTGATTTCATTATTTACCTTGTCATAAAATGGTTTAAACTTCTCAGCATACTTGCACTCCAGAGCATGTACTTCTTCGTAGAATTTCCCTTCTAGTTTACAACAAGAAACCTGTAGATTCTTAAGGGCTTTGATTCTTCTTTTCACTGATTTGGGTAAACTGAAAGGACAATAGATAATAGACACCTTTACCTTCAGTGAAAAGCTTACACATTTTCACATGTTATTCTCTTGAGAATAAGGTTCTTTGTTTGAGTTGTATCGATATTCATGTTTCCTCTCATGTGCAACCATTAAACAAAGATATGATACTCTAGGGAATGACATGTAGTCTTGAGAATAAGATTATTTGTTTGAGTTGTATCCATATTCATGTGTCTTCTCATGTGCAACTGTTAAACAAAGAAATAATAATCTAGGGAATGACTAGTGAACATGAATGGGAGAAAAACTATGCCCAAGGTAAAGAGATCTATAGACTATGTCAGCTTTGTTATGATTTCTCATTGCAGACCATGTGTCATCCCCTTGATTATTATTTCTTTCTTCAACTGCAATGTTGTCCTATCTCAGAATACAGTCATGTCATTCCTTGAGTATTATTTCTTTCTTCATCAGTAACGTTTTCCCATCTCAGACCACTTGCCATTCCCTTGAGTATTATTTCTTTCTTCATCAGTAATGTTATCCCATCTCAGACCACATGTCATTTCCTTGAGTATTATTTTCTTTCTTTATCAGTAATGTTTACCCATCTCAGACCACATGTCATTCCCTTGAGTATTATTTTCTTTCATCTTTTCACGGTGTAAGATTTACCCTTTTATCATTACTGTTTCATTAGAAACACCGACGCAGCTCACACTGTTTTTAGCTAGTTATATCTTCTTACAACAATAATAGAATATATATATTTTTAATCCATACTTTTGAATGTATCCACTTTGCTGCCCAACTAACCGACTCAATCCACCCTGTAAAGTAAAAAAGAAAGTTGTTAATACAAACTATCAATTATTTTGTATACACGTATGAGCTCAAGCCAATGGCGAGACAATGCAGACTCAAATATTACATATTACTTATCAAACATCCTAATAGGTTTGTGTTCTACTAAAATCTTAAAGATAAGAGTAAATGTAGCAAAGAAAATCCAAGTTAAAATTTATGCAAATCAAGACAATTTGGCATTCAAATTTACAACCTCAGGGGCAGCGGAAGCTGAAAAATTTTGGGGGGGGGGGGCACTCCAATATTTCACGTTACCAGAAAATTATGCAATATCAAATAATGAATAATGGTAATCATAACCAAATCTCATGCGATTTTTTTTATGTGAGGCCCATTATATTTGGGTGGGGGGGCCAGGCCCCCCTAAAACATCTAGTGAGGGGGCCAGTGCCCCCCCGCTTCCGCCGCCCCTGAACCTACTATGGTCAAGATTTCTCTCCTATTTTCCTCCTATTTCCCCCAAGAATTATTAGTGAGTTTGACAATCTTGCATAAAGTGTTTGTCACCAAATGATATTTTTAAATATCGATACACTCCTTCATTAAAGATTCATCTACTCAGGGTTAGCTTCATATCAATTCTAAATATTCACAAATACCAACGATAAAGTAAAGAATGCACAACTTCAACAATTTGAAATTCCTTCAAGAAGACCTTCATTGGAACACATGAATATTCTGCACTAAATTGCGGCCAACCCTGAGCAACAGCGAACTTGAAAATGTGGTATTAAAAAGAGAGATTTTAAATGTTATTTTATAAATTAATAATCAAAAATAACAAAGCTACGCTACCTGTACTGCAGCTAACAATTCAGGATTTTGCATCAAAGCTGATGCTGCTGTTGAATTTCCTACACAACCATAAACAAATAAAAACATTCATTTAAACATGCAAATATGATTGATATAAAAGCAAATTAAGCCTGCAAATTATCACTGGACACATGACATTTGTCAGAAAAAGGACTAACGTCCAATGCGTCAGTTTTTTCAGCTTTTCATGGTGTAAAATGGTTTCTGTAAAATTCACAGTGATAAACCCTTTTATCATTACTGTTTGATTAGAAACACCGACCCTGCTAACACTAGTTATCTTTTCTTGTCTGGTAAAGTAGTGGTGTTGACTGGTCAACATTCACACCTGGCTGGACTCTCTGACCAGAAACACCAACACTGCTAACACTAGTTATCTTTTCTTATCCAGTTAATTAGCGGCGTTGACTGGTCAACGTTCAAGCCTGGCTGGACGCTCTGATCCAGAAACACCAACACTGCTAACACTAGTTATCTTTTCTTATCCAGTAAATTAAAGGTGTTGACCTGGTCAACGTTCAAGCCTGGCTGGACACTCTGACCAGAAACACCAACATTGCTAACACTAGTTTTTAGCAAGTTATCTTTTCTTGTCTGGTAAGTTAGTGGTGTTGGCCGGTCAACATCCAAGAATGGCCAGACACTCTGACCAGACTCTTCCTATAGGATGTCGATCATAACAAAATATGCTCACTCTAGATTTGGAAAAATATGTTCAGTCAAGATAGCAAAAACTCAAGTGTATTCTGCCAGAATTGGAAATTATTAGAGAAAAGTGAATCCAATCAATGAAAAGGACAGTAACAGTCTTACACATAGCAGCTGCTGTTTGAGCAGTTTTACTTTTTGTTGTGACAGCATTTGATAGAAGCTTTTTCTGACTACACGCTGGCTACATGCAAGGTCAACCACTGTCCCTGATCTGACATTTGACAGCTTGCGATTGTCACATGTGAATTCACCTTTTCTGCCCTAACCATCACGTGGTATAAATTGTGTCAGAATGTGTTACGGTCATCAAGAAGTTTGGACATCGTTCTAGGATTCCCATACAAATTCACTGAGTTTAAACAGAAAATATAGGTAGATTTCTTTAGTTCGCTCTCTTAACAGCAATAAGAAAAGCTTCAATCAAGTTAGAAAAAGGATATTTTACTTGTATTTAGAGAACTAGCTAACAAACCAAGTAAATAGTTCCTTTAAAGTCAGTAAATTTGTACAGAAATCCAAGAACAATGTCCAAAATTCTTGGCGACAGTAACACGATCCAACACAATTTATACCACGTGATGGCTAGCGCCTAAAAGGTGAATTGAGTTTGTTATGTGCTGTTCTCTCCTTTTATACAAGGGTTTCTCTCTGGGTTCTATAGGTTTTTAGGTTTCCTCGCTCCATAAATATCAGGTGTATATACCTACAAAAACACATTAGATTTTCGTACCTGTCGGAGGAGAACTACCAAGATTTTCCCCCTCACTGGAGGCATCTTCTACGTTCGACATCTTTCTGTAAATGAGAAATAATAATTATAATAATATTTAATGAGGATACTCAACTCATAAAAATGATTTACAGGAAGGTCCTAAAATAAAAAATTGAAAATATAACTGAAAATAAATTGACCGAATCGAGAGTTCGGCCGGGAAAAAAAAAAATTAATAAAATAATCATAAACTGCCAAAGCATAATTAATTAATTTGAATTCTGAAAATATTCTTTCATTTCGAAAAAATATCTCATTTGGAAGAAGAAAATGAGAAATCCATAGCCATTTCTGTATCAAGGAAAGGGTAGCAATAATGCATTTGCCTCCAACATGGTGGATCCAAGAATTTTAGAAGGGGGGTGACTATTACAAAGGTTTTACCAGGAACCTTGAGAAAAATGGGGTGAATGTGAGGGTTTTCAATAACATTTTTGGTAGGCGATTATGAAATTAAAATAGGCTATAAACCAGAAATTACTTGAGTATGTAATCGAGGCATATTTGTCACCAGTCTCAATCTTCTCACAAAAATTCAAGATGGTGGACAACGATCGTTGTAGTTTCGATCGTGTTGCAGTTTTTGTAGTACAGCAACAAAGATTGGGTTAAAATTTATTTTAACGAAGTTTAAAGAACTTTAATCAAAATTTACGATTGCAATGGGAAGTGGCTGAGTAGGCAGCCAAATAAGCAAGAGTAGACGGCGGAATCTGCCTGTTGCCTACTTCTAATGAAAACCCTGGTTACTAACAATATAACCGGTGACTAATTACCTACTTAGCCACCCCTGGATCTGCCCCTGGTCTCACTTGCTCAGTGCTTTCAGAATATTCTAGTGGCTGCTTGAGCTCTGCTGATTGATTCAAAGTTATATCCGTTATCCACTGACTAAATGTTTTAAAGATACTTTATGTTTGTATTAACAGATCACAGCCAGTTACTTGAGACTTATAATCAGATTGTCATGACTTAAGCACTTGAATGCCATGAATTGGAGTTTAAAAGTCTAGTTTTACATTGGGAAAAACTCCAGAAAACCTGTAGAAAAACACTTAAAGTACAGAAGAGAGTCCAAAAGAGTCGTACTCACAAACGACACCAAGCCCTGGAATCAAACCTGGGTCGCAATGGTGAGAGGCAAGAACATAATCATCGCATGCAACCCATGCTTCTCAACATCTGCAATTTTTGCAATATCTAAGTTTCTTATTAATATATGCAATATCTCTATTCTAGTTTTTAAGTACTACTGGCAATTTGTTAATAATTATTTTGCACTGAGGTCTTTAAAATTAACCGAAATATCTAATTAGTCAATGTACAAATATTTTATTTCAAAGTTCATTTTTCTAAATGAAAGTATTGAACGAAACCAAATATGTGATATTTGATTAATCTTACTAACCTCTGTTGAATAAAAGTGAAATAAAGATAACTAAAAATCGATTTTCTCGTTCAGTTTACAGCCAAAGACAGGAAAATTTTCCAACCCACTTCAACATAATATTGAACCTTTTTACACCAAAAAACGCAAAATGTAGAAAAATAAAAAAACATAAAATACCGATTAATTATTATAAGTATTAAGAAAGGATATTTTTAGATTTTAAAGTAAAATTATTTTTCTATCGCCTGACATTATTTTCACTTAGGATTAGATTTCTGCGTACAAACTTGCAAAATGTCGTCGAAAAAATCCATTCTAGTTAAATTCAGCGAGAAAAAAAGCTAAACCTTCAGTAGTATATCGTGTATTGGATGACTGGCTTACCTTGGGTGGTTTTTGAAGAAGTTTTCGATAAATAACGAGGTATTTTTTTGGAGTTTTTTGACCCCGTTTTTCTGTGTTTCTTGAACCACGCGGTACTAAGAAATATGGCGCGCCGTTCACTTGCGCCCACGCTATTCGTCAGCGTAATGTCACGTGGTTTATTAATTTTAATAAATAACATTTTAAAATATTAATAAAACTTACATAAAAAATAGCATAAAAACTAAAAATTTTAAAATTAAGATCAAAACGTCAAGGATCGTTGTTTTTTTAAAATCATAATATCAAGACTTGTTGGTTCTATTTTTTATTTTTAAAGCAAATCCAAAAAATAAAAATTGCAAAGCTTTGATTAAAAAAAGTAAAAGGATGTTGAGGAATAAAAATAGTTGTCCCGTTGGAGAGAAGTTAGTAATACGCATTGCAAATAAAAATATTACCAAATTATTCAAAAAATATCGTCGCGAGCAGGATTTGAACCTGCGCGGGGAGACCCCATTAGATTTCTAGTCTAACGCCTTAACCACTCGGCCATCGCGACTTCTTGATTAAGCAAAGAGATCTTAACATATTTCAAGGCGTTTTGATGACTTTTGATACTTTATAGACTCATTTTCTCGTATTTCGAGAAAAAACTAATAACGTAGGAAAAAAGAATTAATTTGGTAGTCGTCTCATTTCTGGAATTTTGTTTTTGCAACTAAAATAATCATAAAATAAATCGCTCATCAATTCATTGGCACATCTGACATCAGAATTACTTAATAAACTCAGTTTTTACAACAATAAATACTAAATCAATCGCTCAAGATAACTGTCACCTTAAAGAATTAGAGCATAATTTACAGCCTTTTTAATATCCATGGGCATTAAGCAATTTGTTCATACTTTTGGGTTACCTGTGGAACCTTGGACCGAGCTTTCCCGGGCTGACATCCTCGCACTTACCTTACTTAGCCTTGGTGCCAATAAACAAAAGATTTCTTACAAGAGAATATGAACTAAGAGAAGGAATCCCCGTGCCCCATCATGTGCACACTTTGATGCTATATTTAGAATCTATACTAAAAATATCATCCAATGATATCATTTGATCGTTTGATTTTCTGCACGCGCATAGTACGCGCGCGCGCTCTACGCTGTTTGCTAACGTTTTCTTGTGCTTTTCTTATGTTCAAATGTTCAATCTGCCCTCAAGATGACGATGTAGGTCAAAAGCTTTGGGGAAAAA
Source organism: Actinia equina (assembly GCA_011057435.1). Lineage (NCBI taxonomy): Eukaryota > Metazoa > Cnidaria > Anthozoa > Actiniaria > Actiniidae > Actinia > Actinia equina. The sequence continues at coordinate 84,926 of WHPX01001209.1, forward strand.
AGTAAAGATACTCCAGAAATTTAAACAAATTACTACTTTAAATTCCTGTTGTATTTGCCAAGCTTTCAGAGTCGAAATAGCGGAAAAAAACCCAAACGTAAGCAAACAGCGTAGAGCGCGCGCAATAAATGCGCGTGCAGAAAAACAAATGGTTTAAACATAGCATCAAACTGTGCACATGATGGTTACAAGGCTATATAGGCGGGATTCCTTCTCTTAGTTCATTTTCCCTTGATTTCTTTTCTATTGTTAAAGGCACCATATTGGCCGCCATACTCCTGTATTTTGACTCTCTAAATTAGTGCTTGCATGAAATTTTGCGTTTTCCATATCTTGCGCCAAAAGTCAGTCTCAATAGACTTCTTCGGTTCTGACGTAATGTTTTCCCATTTCAGACCACATGTCATTCCCTAGAGTATCATTTCTTTGTTTAATGGTTGTAGATGAGAAGACACATGAATATGGATACAACTCAAATAAAGAATCTTATTCTCAAGACCGCGTGTCATTCCCTAGAGAATCATTTCTTTGTTTAATGGTTGTAGACGAGAAGACACATGAATATGGATACACCTCAAACAAAGAATATTATTCTCAAGGTAATGGCACGTCGTCTGAAATGGGAAAACATTACCCCAAGCCGAAGAGGTCTTTTACCAGAAATAGCGATTGTGCGGAAAGATTCGAGAAGCACTATAAACCTGGAGTGCGGAAGATGACGGGTCCAAATCCAAAATCTTGAGACTCTCGGACAATTTGGGAGAGGCTGGCAACCTTGAAAATTTTACTTTTCTTAAGTAAAGATATTTTGATAGATAAAACAAGGAACCCTTTTAGTACTACGGCGTAATATCTTCAAGCGGCCCATCTTCGTGGAATACGAATTAAATATAAGCGTTTTCTTGTAACCTCAAAGCGGCCATGTTGCTGTACCAAAACAATACATTTTCTATCCTACAAGAATTGAACCCCATTTTTTATGCAAAACCTGTACAGAAAGTTTCTATTGTTTGATACCCCTGTATGGCTGCCATGAGTGAAAACTTTATATGCCTCTTCATATGACTTCTTAAGAAGAAATTGAAATTCTCATTTAGGCACGTGTTGCAACACCACCAGCCCTTCACCTGGGTCACGCCCTGTTGATCTGAAGATGAGAAAAAAGATCGTTGCGAGCAGGATTTGAACCTGCGCGGGAAAATCCCATTGGATTTCGAGTCCAACGCCTTAACCACTCGGCCATCGCAACTCACTGAAAAATAAATGAAAAGACAATGGTATAAATACCATTCAAATATATCTCGCCGTAGCCATAGATATAGGATAATTGTCACGTGATCGTCAAACAGCCCAATTGCTACGTCACTTCCGTTTGTATTAGAACAAGAAAATGGCGAGAACTGTGTGCATTGTAAGTTTGGTAACTCACTTCTCAACCTTTCGAACCGCATTGATTCATTCATCGTACAGTACCGTTTACCACTCAATGACACATTCGACTATAAAGTGTGCGAGAATTGCTAGACGGGACGTGCGCAAATGCGTGGATCCCAAACCAATAAAATAAAGAATGTATTGTAACCAAAACGTTCTCAAGAATCATTTAACCTCCACCGGAAACAATTGGAACTTATAGAACTGCTTTTCATTTTGGACCAGAAAGTCCTTTTTCCATACAACTGAGTCACACTTTAAAGCTCTAGTGTGTTCAACATGTCTGTGTCAAAGAAAAATAACTAATTTTCCACTTCATCGCAAGAACAATCTTCAGAGTTAGGAGATCATTGCAGGAAGGGTTCGAACCGCTCGGCCATTGATACTTTTTTGGCTGTTTTCTAACAAGAAGTTAAAGGATTCCAGGCAAACCTTATTTATGGTAACTATAGTAATATATCCTCACTGAATCCATTATCATCTTGTTAATGTCTCAAATCTTATAGCTCGGCACAGGTACAATTGCTGTGCTAAGTGCTCAACATGAAAGACCGTCTATCAGATATATAATATATCTAAAGAACCAACGAAACCATTTTTTCCCTCCATCACGTGTTTACCTTAGTTTGTCAGTTAAAATCGCGCGCGCGAAATCGTACAATCATCCCTAAAGCAAACATATGACGTAAATAGAAACCAGTTGTTTTAGTCGTTCCTAGATTGAGAAATAAACTGTCAAACGGTTAACTAGGTCGAGGTGGCATCGCAGTGCATCTTGGGATTGGTTTATTCGAAAGTTGCTGACACACGGTGCAACATTGCATACGACATTGCACACATCAGGAATGTTGGAGCGTGTCTACCCCAAACTTGTCATGCAACAAATCTGAAGTTGAATCGTGCTCTACTCTTGCAACATTGCGCGCAACAAATTTCATCATATAAACATGGTTGCAACAACACCTGCAACACTTGGAAATTTTCAGCCAATCAGCTTGCACCAAATTCATGACTGCTGACCAAATACATGACACAAGTGATGTTGCGTGACTTTGTTTCAATGTTTGTCACCCCGATTCAAATGTGTTGCAAGGTTGCGTGCAATGTTGCACCGTGTGTCATGCGCCTTAAAAGCTTTGTTGTTGTTCAATAAAACAGTTCCACAATGCACTACAATGTCAACACGATCAATAACTCCACCCAATTTTTTGTCAACCTCAGAATAGCTAAGTACGAATTCACCATTATCATGCTAGACATCACGTGGTATAAATTGTATCAAGAGAATATGAACTATATTCATATACAATGTCAACACGATCAATAACTCCATCCAATTTTTTCTCATCCTCAGAATAGCTAAGTACGAATTCACCATTATCCTGCTAGACATCACGTGGTATAAATTGTATCAAGAGAATATGAACTATATTCATATACAATGTCAACACGATCAATAACTCCATCCAATTTTTTCTCATCCTCAGAATAGCTAAGTACGAATTCACCATTATCCTGCTAGACAGCACGTGGTATAAATTGGATTGAATTGTGTTACGATCATCAAAAAGGTCGGACATAGATAGCGCGAAAGTGTTGAATTCGCTAAAATGGTCTATCTACTGAAGACAGTCTATTGAAACTGAAGACGCTCTTAAAGTTTGAAGCACACTACAACAATATTGGCAGCAGGAGTCGGCTGCTGGTTCCAGGAATATATGAAAAACTTTGACACGCGCGCTCCTAGCAACTGACACATTTAACTTTAGCACGCGCACATTGTTATGTTGCGTGTTTTCTTGTAAAATTGTCACAACCGTTTGCCCTGATGAAGAGCAAGATGCTCGAAAGCTTGGCTTGATTTATAATTAAAAAAGCTGATGAATCAAAACTATCATGAATCTTAACTCGGCTTACAAACATTTATTGAACTTTGACATTCTTTGATTAATTTTAAGCTTTTAATCTTAACATGCAGATCTAGCTTAGTATGCATGCCTTTCATTTGGAAAGAAAATACTTTTCTGTCCTTCATAATAAGCAACACAACTCTCGACCCCAGAGTCGTGTCTCTAACCGTGTTGAGTGCTCGATGACGATACAAGGCTGAGCAAGTGATTATGTTAAACCTCTGAAGCGCTTCTCAGTAATAGACATTGCCGCTGATACATATATTAACATAAAGGTTGTCGGTGCTAAAGGAGATAGGATGGATAGGCGTTAGATCAATAAAAGGAATTATGGGAATACAAATAAAATATAATGAATAAACGAGGCCTTTAAATTGGTTTCGTCAACTACAAACAACACTGCGGGATCATCTCAACTCTAACCTCCGTGTTCTTGACGACGATCAGAAGACGAAACACCAGCCATTAAACTATTCTTAATTTTTTATGCTCCAGCTGAAAGATGGACTATTTGCCGCCATTTTTCAACACAAGTTTGTTGACTTCAAAACAAAACATAACCAACTCAAAATACTATTTTATCCATGAAATGTTCTAAAATAAGGATGAATATCGATTGTTTCTTTCATATTGATAAGAAATATTATGATTTGACAAAGAAAACAAGTATTTTTGCTGTTGTCCGTATTTCAAGTCCAACTCATTTTGTTCAAAATATGAAGAAAAAATAAATATTTGTCAAAAAAAGTCTCTTTTAACTTGGTTGAATAAAAATATTGATGAAAACAAACTTGTTCTTGTATTGATATCAAACTACTGGACATTTGTCAAGGGATATTTTTGATTTTCAATGGATTTGTTTGAATATTTGTTGAGTAAAACACAAATCAACTTTCAATCAACTACAAAAATAAAACTACAAGAATTTCTTTATTATTCAATAAAATATGATATTATTTACAAAAACAGATTATATTCTACTCGTTTATTACGGTTTCATTCAATATTCAATACATATGAGAGTTTTATTGATCTAAATATACAACTCAACACCAGGGATCAGTTGTTGTTCTAGAGAAAGTTCACATTCACTTGTTATGTTATTATCCAGTAAGACTAACACTTTTACACGACAATCATCACGTATTAATACTGAACACAGACACTGAGCACCAACATCTGTTATATTATTATCACCTAGGACTAGGTGTGTTATCTTAGTACGAGGCAACATGTCACATATTATTTTAACACCAACATCTGTTATATTATTAGCACCTAGGTCTAGGTGTGTTATCTTAGTACGAGGCAACATGTCACATATTATTTTAACACCAACATCTGTTATATTATTAGCATTTAGGTATAGGTCTGTTATATTAGTACCAGGCAACATGTCACATATTATTTTAATACATTCATCGTCTAATTTACAACCAACCACCGACAGTACATCAACAGTAGAAATATTAACAAGAGAATTACACAACATTCTGATCCCTGATGATGATAAAGATGAATATCCAATGTACAATGTATTAAACTGTGTAAATGTTGAATGTTGTTTAGTTTGTTCTGCGTTGATTAAATTCACTATATCTAATAAATAACTTATGTACAAACAATCGATATCAGTTATTCCACTAAATACAATCCTCCCATCCCTACCACAGTATATGTGTTTAAGGTTATTTATTACTCTGGTAGAAAATCCATCGTCTTTGTACTCGTACAGACAGGATAAAGTTAGCAGTTTATTCCTCTTATCTTCCTCATCCCCTGGTTCGATATTTTCTATTAACTTTTTCATCATTTGTTCATCTTTTTCTCTTGAAAACATTCCCGCCATGAACATAAATGTCACATCACTCGTTTCCTCTTCCTCTGGGATTTGTTTTTTCTCTACAAACAAAAAAGCACAAAGAAATTCTTGAATCGTTAAGTGGGTGAACGTAAATTCAAGTGGTGGTTTCTCAAATGGAGATTTTTTAACGCCAGGACAACAGTCAAGTAATCCACTCGCTTTCAGGTTTGTTATTTCTTCATCGTTAAGTTTAAATTTTTTCATATCCTTTTCGTTGAAAATATATTTATCTTCCATCATTAAATTCACCGCTAGTTCAGCTAGTTTTTGTAATATTTCTTGTACTTTAGTTTCTTCCATTTCTTCATATTTAGAAGATGAATGTTTCTTAATAAATACTTTGATTACTTCATGATAAAGTTCTGTCCTTGTGACGGGTAGTTTTTCTGTAGTTTTTGATTCAGTCATGTACCACTTAATGCAGTAGCACATTAGAAAACACATCACAGGAATGTGACCAAAACTTAAAAGAATTTCATTCGTTTTGATGTGATCGAGTACTTTGTTCTTCATGCTTTCGTTGGCTTTAAAATATTTTTCGATGTATTCTAGCACTTGAAGTGAAGAAAATCCTTGAATGTCACATCTTACATCAAAGACAATTTTTTTTAATTCCTCTGCTTCGCCAGGCCTCGAGGATAGAAGGACCACTGCACCGTTTAACATCTTTCCTTTCATGATTTTGGCAATCAAAGCAGGAACAGGTATTTTTTCACCAGGGTCGTTTTTAAATCCTGTCTCATCGTCCCCGGTGATTTTCTCTCGATGCGGTTTATACTCATCATACCCATCGAGGATGATGAGCAGCTTCTCAGGATTGTCAATCATGTATTGCAGTAATGGCTCGTCTATCACAAAGTGCTCGTTCAGTAGGGAGGACTGATTTAAGATATCACGTAAGTCAACCCTTTCTTCTTCTTTTTCTAGGAGAACGAGTTGACGAAATGTCAACAGGAACACAAACTGAAAATCAGGTACTTTGGCATTTTCTTGACCTTCCTCAACCAATCGGTTATGCGACCAATCCCGTGCCAGCTTCCGACAAAAAAGGGATTTTCCAACTCCTGCTTTGCCCGTCAACAAGATAGATTTTGGATTGGTCGTGCAAGAAGCTGCAGATTTCTGATCATCATTTTCCGGGCAAAGAAACATTTCTGAACAGTTCACGAGTTTTGTACTACTTGCTTGAATTTCATCCATTTGCTTCCTGCCAAATGTCTTTTCTTTGGGTTCCTCGAAGTGTTTTGGACCGCGTTGGATAGTCACACTCGTAAAGATGTCATCGGTTCTAATTTTCTTGTCTTCTTCCTCTGACAACAGAAAATCGGTTTGTTGTTTGATGGATGACTTCAGTTTTTCTGTATATTCTGAAAATCAAAACACAACAATTTAACACCCAAAAGACAGGAAGAAAAGGTAAGAATATCTGTGTTTTTTCCCTTCAGGACTGATTAGAACTATGGGTATCTTACAGTCTTTTCGTATTTCATAACTATTATAACTAACTATTATCATCCATGTATTTTTTATTTATCTATATGTTATTGTTTATCTATTTTTCTATTTATTTGCTAGTTACAAAGTTAGTTTGTTTATATTTTTGCCTATTTGTTGGTCTGGTTGTTTGTTGGTTTATTCCTAATTAATTGACTAATTCATTTTTCATTCTTTTCCCATTCAACAATTCACTTATTTCATTATTTAAAGTGCCTATCACCCTTCTGACAATATTCTCAGTATTGTTTCTACATGGGGTAAGATGTCGAAAAACCTGAAAATATTTCATAGTTTGAGTGCAGCTTCTTGAAGTTAGAAAGGTTTTTCCACGCCATATGCTAATGTTGTGACGTATGAGGAGTAATCATTTAATATACAAAACACTACTGGTACAGATAAATAAAATTTCAAATACGTCATTGTTTTCCCCATTGCTCTTATAGAAATAATTGAAAGTTAGTTTTCCCATAGAAGCCGTTGTTTCGAATTACGAGGAACCACAAATAACCAAAAATGCCTCTTCATACGTCACAGCATTAGCATATGACATGGAAAAACCTTTAGAACTTTGAGAAGCCGCACTCAAACTATGTAATTTTTTCGCGTTATTCAACATTTTACCCCATGTAGGGTCAATACTGAGAATATTGTCAGAAGGGTGATAGGCACTTTAAGCATTCATTTATTTATTCATTCATCTGTTATGTATAAATCCAGGAATTAGCTTATTAATTGAATTATTTATACAATGACTTATCTATTTTTTATTTATTCATCCATTCATTCATTCTTTGTTTCATTCGTCATTGCATTCATTATTTTTTAATGCATTTCTTCATTCATGCATTTCTTCATTTATGCATTCATTCATCCACTCACTCACTCACTCACTAACTCATTCATTCATTCCTTTATGTATTTGCTCATTTATTTATTCATTCATTAGTGCATTCATTCATTTTTTGTATTCATTAATGTATTTATCTGTTCACTTATTCATTCATTCATTAGTGCATTCATTCATCTTTTGTATTTATCTGTTCACTTATTCATTCATTCATTAGTGCATTCATTCATTTTTTGTATTCATTAATGTATTTATCCGTTCACTTATTCATTCATTCATTAGTGCATTCATTCATTTTTCTATTCATTAATGTATTTATCCGTTCACTTATTCATTCATTCATTAGTGCATTCATTCATTTTTTGTATTTATTAATGTATTTATCCGTTCACTTATTCATTCATTTATTAGTGCATTCATTCATTTTTTGTATTCATTAATGTATTTATCCGTTCACTTATTCATTCATTCATTAGTGCATTCATTCATCTTTTGTATTTATCTGTTCACTTATTCATTCATTCATTAGTGCATTCATTCATTTTTCTATTCATTAATGTATTTATCCGTTCACTTATTCATTCATTCATTAGTGCATTCATTCATTTTTTGTATTCATTAATGTATTCATCTGTTCGCTTATTCATTCATTCATTAGTGCATTCATTCATTATTTGTATTCATTAATGTATTCATCTGTTCACTTATTCATTCATTCATTAGTGCATTCATTCACTTTTTGTGTTCATTAATGTATTCATCCGTTCACTTATTCATTCATTCATTAGTGCATTCATTCATTTTTTGTATTCATTAATGTATTTATCCGTTCACTTATTCATTCATTCATTAGTGCATTCATTCATTTTTGTATTCATTAATGTATTCATCTGTGCACTTATATATTCATTCATTCAATTTTTTATGCATTCATTCTGTATTCATCCATACATCTCTACACCATGTGCAGATGAGTAATTTGTTTATGTAAATGAACAAGTACAACAGTGAAACATACCTTTAGCACGATCCCTCTCTCTGTTTTCACTTGGAGTTCCTGGTATTTTGCTTTGGCCATGTTCCTCTTAAAACACAAAAACACACAAAATGAATGGTTTTGCTCATTTGGGAATGTCACATTTGCTACTGTGTGTAAGAATATATGACATGTTTGTAACTAGTTTCTTCTTGAGCCTTAAGTTTACTGTTTACCTTTGCTGGGCCTGCTCTTGGTTTAAAATTATCTTTCAAGAATCGTTACAATTAAGTTTAACAAACTATACAGTCGATTCAATAAACTTTGTTGTCAACCATCTCAATCCTACGCGACTGGACCAAAAGGAACTCTGGGTAGCAATAATTGAAGCTGAGATAACGCCATAATTTTATCTGACTAGTTATGCCTGGTTTACAGCAAGAATTTTCGTAGGCGAGCGCAAAGTGTTGAATTAGACTTATTTTTTAATGCTTTCATGTTTTCGAAATTATTGAGTTTTAGCTATTTTGTTTTTCTTTCCCTAAACCCAAAGACATGCATTTGATGGATTGTTTCTCACCATTATTATCTTATTACTAACGAGAACAATTAATTCAGGATGAATATTTAACTGCTTCAGTGATTTTACCCATAATTCCCATAATCATTTTTACTTTAATGTTATATTTAAACTCAAAAATAATGCTAAGTTTGAGGATATGACTTTTGGTTTTCGAATGTTTCTTTGCTGGAATATCACACCACTGGTGAACTTTGTACCTCATTAGCATAAAAACATCTTAGTGAGTGACACATTTGCATATATAGACCCCTCACTATTCTATGCTTTGCATATTCACGAGTGAAAAATGATAATGTCAATCAAAACTCCAAAACTGGTTTTGCTAGGAATTGGAGAGATAGGAGAATGATTAGGTCCAGAAAAACACTAAAAAACTCCCAAAATGCCCAGGAGACAAAGGGTTAGAGACTGGTGTGTTTTTAAGTTTAGTGTTTTTTGTTTCCGATTGCGAGATGGCGTGAGGTATGCACTTGTTTCATAATATGTTGTTGGTCAGAGATCTGACCTACATAACACCTATTTTAAAAATGATTGTCGGTTGGTGATCTGAAATTGGCAATTTGAGACCATTGAATGTTTTTCCTGCTGAAATTGAAGAAAATTCCAAACTAAAAGTCAAGCTACATATTCCAATCTAAATTGAAACAATGTTGTTTTACTGTGAGTGTATCACAATTTACAGCATGTTACATATCACATTTCAGGCATCCAACAATGTCTTTTGAAATAGCTGAAGCCTGCCAAGGAGATTAAGGGAGTGTGACAAGCACCCTGGGAACCTTTGGAACTGTTCATGCAAAGGCTTTTTTACATTGAGCCTCAGCCATATTTTTTGTTTGCTGGGAGACTGGAAAAGACTCAAAAGCATAATTTAAACAATGCTGAACATTGCTCAATATAAATTGTGCAAACTTTGTTTAAAGAAAATTGTAAAAAGTCTCACCTAAAAATCCATCTTGGAATAAAGCAGGACAAATGTCACCATTACTATTCATAGATAGTACACCAACAATCTTTTGAACATATCTTGGAATACCAAGCATGTGGTGTGAATACTCCTCAATAATTACTGGTGCACCTTTAGCTCTCTTCACATCAAAGCCTTCTTTGCTTACATTACTCAGCTTGTATGATCCTCCTTGGCTTTCAAACTGCAGCTCTACTTTCAATTCACCTTCAAACGCACATGCAGTCAGCTTCTTGTGTTTTTTTATCTCTTTCTCAGTAAGAACTTTATATTGCAGAGAATACTTCTTCTCCCCTTCAAACACAACTGTGTTAACATCTGCTTGTTTATGACTTTCAATATTCTTTACTTTCACTGGATCCTTCTGCTTTGGTTTTGGTTTCCATCGATGAACCACAATTTCATCCAAATGTGCATCTATACCATCTGTGAAGATACTGGGACTTGTTATGAGAACTATATCTTCTTTCTCTGGCATGTATATCTTTGTAGCAAACCCAAGTTCATTGACTTCTTTTGTATCTTTATTTATTATTTCTAATCTAACTATAGCTTTCTTATGTTTGTCTTCCAAATAGAGAGCCATATTAATGCCCAACTGCCTGTTGAAGGAAAAAAAAAACATCTTACTTGAAAAAATGGCAGAATCATAGTTCTCAAAAGCCGAATTCTTTCAATAATTAAGCCAAATACCATTTCTCTAGAGCTAATCCTATAAAACGTGAAGGAAAACAAACATGAAATACATAAATGATTGAAAATCTACTGTAGCCAAGTGAACTTGAACAAACATTTTTTTCAGTTGTATTTTATAGTTGAGCGTGCCCTTGTGTGTTTTGAAAGTAATGTGATTGTATTGTGGATTGTATCATGGGCAGAGACACAAGAGAGATCATTGACGTGTTGTCCTGTTGTATTGTGACGAGAAACAGAAACTTTGTATTATTATTTTGTCGTTCCTGGTAGAGTCAGTTTTATTTACAGATGTATAACACCTTCATGGGAGTCATTAATCAATCTACCATGTATTTGATTTTCATTGCAAAGTTCAACTTGTCTGAATAATGTTGATCATTATATTTTGAACGCAGTTCAAGTTCTTTGTCATCAGCTGTCAATCAAAACTGCTCATCTATGTAACATAAGATGGTCGCGTGATCTCTATAGTCTCGTGATCTGTCGACACACCTTCACATCTCTTGGGTGTTGTATTATCCTACGACAATTCTAGATCATAGCACTAAATTCGTTAAAAAAATATGCCAAACTGGAAACCAAATGTTTATGAAGCCATCGGGTACCAAACATATCACAGATTCAAGAAAAATGTTCAATAAAAACAATATAGAATAGAAAATCACCAAGTTTGAATAGAACACTACGACACACAGAATAGTCTAGAAAGTGATAGAAATATATGAGAAAAAAATATTAAAATACGATACTTAATTAAGAAATTATACACCAAGACGTTTGATAAATGGCTTTAGGTTTCAAATAAACCATTCGTACGATTCTCTCTGAGTTAAGAAAGAAAAAAAAAACTTTGGAAACTTTGCCAAGACAGCCAACACCCATATTTACAGCATCCTTCGATCGATCGATGATCAAAACTGCTCACAAACAGACGATATCAACCCAGCTAAACTGCTTGGAATCCAAATTTTTACTTCATTATTCTACAAGCACTATCCTATCTGGATATTTTGGTCAAATGAGGTTTTTACGAGCTTTCAAATCATACTGTTCAAATATCAACTCTTCCATGATTAAAGCTGTGTATTGTAGAACCTTACAGTAAATGTTATCTAGAACATACTAAGAGATCTACTATATCACACATAACTAATGTATTTATGCACTGATTGATACAAATTAACACGTATAACTTACTTGAAACGCGAAGAGAAGAGGACAAGAACAACGAGTCACCAAACGCTTGCTTCTCTTTCACCAGACAAACAGGAAATGCAAATCAGCAGATAACAGACAGAAAGACTGGTACGAGAAGGTGTGTTTGGGTGGTGTCGGCCTTGGTGGGGGGGGGGGGGGGGGGGGGGGGGGGGGCGGGGTAGGGAAAAGAAATACCAAAATGTTGTTAACACTTCTTAAAACATTATGTAGAAGAGGAATCTAAATAAGCCAATGAGGGGAGGGTAAGGCTTTGTCTTTTTGAACTTCGTCATAATGAGGGGAGAGATCATTGCCAATAATGGCAAAGCAGGGGGAGGGGAGGGTAAAATCTTGGTGGTTACAACCGTTTTCTTGTTTCTGTGTCCATGGCTTCTATCTTTGTAATAAAATTACGAACACAGTCATAAATTGGTTAAATTTGGATATCAACCACAGGTAGACCATGCTGCGTCAGCAGAACAATGAGTTGCAAAAAAAAACATGAAAACCTTCGATATTATTAAGAACGTTGATTAATGGAATTTTTATTTTTCACATGTAGATTAGTGTACTTTTATTTATATTTATACTTTATACTGTTTATGAAAGTGAATGGTTATGATTGTCATCTAATACACCACGATGAAACTCTTCTTCAGTGTGTACAAGTCTTAGGTGCTGTTTACACCAATAAGATGTGCTGGCCAAACAGGTTCCATGTCCTTTTATGGTTAAGGGTTACACGTGATGTTTGAAATAGTTGGTCTCAACACTGTACTGTCACCCCTTGCATAGGACGTCATAGCATCTCAATAGACCCCTTGCATATGACGTCATAGCATCTCAATAGACCCCTTGTATGTGATGTCACAGCAGCTCAATAGATCCCTTGCATATGACGTCATAGCATCTCAATAGACCCCTTGCATGTGATGTCACAGCAGCTCAATAGATCCCTTGCATATGACGTCATAGCATCTCAATAGACCCCTTGCATGTGATGTCACAGCAGCTCAATAGATCCCTTGCATATGACGTCATAGCATCTCAATAGACCCCTTGCATGTGATGTCACAGCAGCTCAATAGACCCCTTGCATGTGATGTCAAAGCAGCTCAATAGACTCCCTACATGTGACGTCAAAGCAGCTCAAGGGACCCCTTGCATGTGACGTCAAAGTATCTCAATAGACTCCCTACATGTGACGTCAAAGCAGCTCAAGGGACCCATTACATGTTACATCAAAGCAGCTCAATAGACCCATTACATGTGATGTCATAGCAGCTCAATTTGAGTTGGAGTACAAAAAAATGATCCTTAACATTTTTTTCGAATGACATGGTTTCCATTGTTTTGCGTTGTTCTCATTTTCTCTAACATCATTCTTTTAGCGACGAGGTTTTAGGATACAACTTGCATATGAATAAAATGCTAGCACAAATCTTGTTCTGAAAAATGATCAGACTTGCAATTCTCATTTAGGCACGTGTTGCAACACCCCCAGCCCTTCACCTGGGTCAGACCTGTTGATCTGAAGATAAGAAAAAAGATCGTTGCGAGCAGGATTCGAACCTGCGCGGGAAAATCCCATTGGATTTCGAGTCCAACGCCTTAACCACTCGGCCATCGCAACTCACTGAAAACTAAATGAAAAGAAAATGGTATAAATACCATTCAAATATATTTTGCCGTAGCCATAGATATAGGATAATTGTCACGTGATCGCCAAATTGCTCAATTTCTACGTCACTTCCGTCTGTATTAGAACAAGAAAATGGCGAGAACTGTGTGCACTGTGAGTTTGGTAATCCACTTCTCAAGCTTTCGAACCGCATGATTCATTCATTATACAGTACCGTTTACCACTCAATGACACATTCGACTATATGAAAGTGTGGAAGAATTGCTAAACGAGACGTGCGCAAATGCGTGGATTCCAAACCGATAAAATAAATGAATGTATTGTAACCAAAATGTTCTCAAGAATCATTTAACCTCCACCGGAAACAATTGGAACTTATAGAACTGCTTTTCATTTGGAACCAGAAAGTCCATTTTCCATACAACTGAGTCACACTTTAAAGCTCTAGTGTGTTCAACATGTCTGTGTCAAAGAAAATTACCAATTTTCCACTTCATCGCAAGAACAATCTTAAGAGTTAGGAGATCATTGCAGGAAGGGTTCGAACCGCTCGGCCATCGCAACGTTTTTGGCTGTTTTTTAACAAGAAGTTAAGGATTCCAAGCAAACCTTATTTATGGTAACCATAGCAATATATCCTCACTGAATCCCATTATCATCTTGTTAATGTCTCAAATGGCTTATTCGAAAGTTGCTGACACACGGTGCAACATTGCATACGACATTGCACACATCAGGAATGTTGGAGCGTGTCTACCCCAAACTTGTCATGCAACAAATCTGAAGTTGAATCGCGCTCTACTCTTGCAACATTGCGCGCAACAAATTTCATCATGTAAACATGGTTGCAACATTGCGCGCAACAAATTTTCAGCCAATCATCTTGCACCAAATTCATGACTGCTGACCAAATACATGACACAAGGGATGTTGCGTGATTTTGTTGCAATGTTTGTCACCCAGATTCAAATGTGTTGCAAGGTTGCGTGCAATGTTGCACCGTGTGTCATGCGCCTTAAAAGCTTTGTTGTTCAATAAAACAGTTCCACAATGCACTGCAATGTCAACACGATCAATAACTTCACCCAATTTTTCTCATCCTCAGAATAGCTAAGTACGAATTCACCATTATCCTGCTAGACATCACATGGTAGAAATTGTATCAAGAGAATATGAACTATATTCATATACAATGTCAACACGATCAATAACTCCATCCAATTTTTTCTCATCCTCAGAATAGCTAAGTACGAATTCACCATTATCCTGCTATCCATCACGTGGTATAAATTGTATCAAGAGAATATGAACTATATTCATATACAATGTCAACACGATCAATAACTCCACCCAATTTTTTCTCATCCTCAGAATAGCTAAGTACGAATTCACCATTATCCTGCTAGACAGCACGTGGTATAAATTGGATTGAATTGTGTTACGATCATCAAAAAGGTCGGACATGGATAGCGCGAAAGTGTTGAATTCGCTAAAATGGTCTATCTACTGAAGACAGTCTATTGAGACTGAAGACGCTCTTAAAGTTTGAAGCACACCACAACAATATTGGCAGCAGGAGTCGGCTGCTGGTTCCAGAAATATATGAAAAACTTTGACACGCGCGCTCCTAGCAATTGACACATTTAACTTTAGCACGCGCACATTGTTACGTTGCGTGTTTTTCTTGTAAAATTGTCACAACCGTTTGCCCTGATGAAGAGCAAGATGCTCGAAAGCTTGGCTTAATTTATAATTAAAAAAGCTGATGAATCAAACTATCATGAATCTTAACTCGGCTTACAAACATTTATTGAACTTTGACATTCTTTGATTAATTTTAAGCTTTTAATTTTAACATGCAGATCTAACTAAGTATGCATGCCTTTCATTTGGAAAGAAAATACTTTTCTGTCCTTCATAATAAGCAACACAACTCTCGACTCCAGAGTCGTGTCTCTAACCGTGATGAGTGCTCGATGACGATACAAGGCTGAGCAAGTGATTACGTTAAACCTCTGAAGCCCTTCTCAGTAATAGACATTGCCGCTGATACATATATTTACATAAAGGTTTTCGGTGCTAAAGGGGATAAGATGGACTGAGGCATTAGATCATTAAAAGGAATTATGGGTATACAACTAAAATATAATGAATAAACGAGGCCTTTAAATGGCTTCGTCAACTACAAACAACACTGCGGGATCATCTCAACTCTAACCTCCGTGTTCTTGACGACGATCAGAAGACGAAACACCAGCCATTAAACTATTTTTAAGTTTTTTATGCTCCAGCTGAAAGATGGGCTATTCGTGCTAAACTTGCCAATTATGATGATGATGATGATGATGATGATTAATGTTTGGTTCGAATTCCCTGACATGAACCAATCAACGTGGATTATTATTTTCCCGCTCTTTTCATCACGTGACTGGTTGGTTGGAAGTTTTTCAAAGTTGGTTTTGTTCTTTGTTCTTCATCAACCAAGAATTTCTACTGGATTATTGCTCTCTTCCCAACAGTTTACTGACTTACACAACCAACCACATTGCAAGTAAATACCTCAAATACTAAACCTATTTACATCTGCTTCGAGGAATCTGGAAAAGTTATGGAAAAAATCGCTTGTTTTCGAGAAAATGTCAAACTAAAAATGTCCGCAGTCAAGACCTTCGTTTAGTCAGTATTTTGTCTTCTTTGATCTGATGTGAAAAGACCCAGGAAAAGAAAATCCAAACAGCAAGGAAAGTTTGTTTTGTTTCTTAGTCTTGTTTTGAGTATATAGAATTTGTTCTAAATATCCGTGTTATTTATTTTCTTTCAGACTCGAGGTGAGCTGAACAAAGACAAGTAAAAAAGGGTGAGCTGAATTATTGCTGATCCTCACATTGAAAAACTAGATAACTATGATTATTGAACCACATTAGGCTAGAATTATTTCTTGATTTACTCGGATCATTCCACCTTGTATTAGTCGTGTAGTGTTTTCTTCGTCCATGTTCAACTAAAGTCTTGTACAAAACAAGACATCATTTGCCGTCATTTTTCAACACAAGTTTGTTGACTTCAAAACAAAACATAACCAACTCAAAATACTATTTTATCAATAAAAATGCTCTAAAATAAGAATAAATATCGATGGTTTCTTTCTTATCGATAAGAAATATTATGATTTGACAAAGAAAACAAGTATTTTTGCTGTTGTCCGTATTTTAAGTCCAACTCATTTTGTTCAAAATATGAAGAAAAAATAAATATTTGTCAAAAAATGTCTCTTTTAACTTGGTTGAATAAAAATATTGATGAAAACCAACTTGTTCTTGTATTGATATCAAACTACTGGACATTTGTCAAGGGATATTTTTGATTTTCAATGGATTTGTTTGAATATTTGTTGAGTAAAACACAAATCAACTTTCAATCAACTACAAAAATAAAACTACAAGAATTTCTTTATTATTCAATAAAATATGATATTATTTACAAAAACAGATTATATTCTACTCGTTTATTATGGTTTCATTCAATATTCAATACATATGAGAGTTTTATTGATCTAAATATCCAACCAAACACCAGGGATCTGTTGTTGTCTTAGAGACAGTTTACATTCACTTGTTATGTTATTATTACCCCGTTAGAATAACTCTTTTACACGACAATCATCACGTATTAATACTGAACACAGACACTGAGCACCAACATCTGTTATATTATTAACACCTAGGTGTAGCTGTGTTATATTAGTACGAGGCAACATGTCACATATTATTTTAATACATTCATCGTCTAATTTACAACCCAAACAGCGACAGTACATCAAGAGTAGAAATATTAACAAGAGAATTACACAACATTCTGATCCCTGATGCTGATAACGATGACAAATCAATGTCCAATGACTTAACAATGAATGACTCTGTAAATATCGAATGTTGTTTAGTTTGTTCTTCGTTGATTAAATTCATATATCTAATAAATAACTTATGTACAAACAATCGATATCAGTTATTTCTTCAAATCCAATCCACCCATCCCTATCACAGTATACTGTGTTCAAGGTTATTTATTACTCTGGTAGAAAATCCATCGTCTTTGTACTCGTACAGACAGGATAAAGTTAGCAGTTTATTCCTCTCACCGTCTTCATTCCCTCGATTTTATATTTTCTATCAACTTTTCCATCATTTTGTCATGTTTTTCTCTTGAAAACATTCCCGCCATGAACATGAATGTCACATCGCTCGTTTTCTCTTTCTCTGGGATTTGTTTTTTCTCTACAAACAAAAAAGCACAAAGAAATTCTTGAATCGTTAAGTGGGTGAACGTAAATTCAAGTGGTGGTTTCTCGAATGGAGATTTTTTAACGCCAGGACAACAGTCAAGTAATCCACTCGCTTTCAGGTTTGTTATTTCTTCATCGTTAAGATTGAATTTTTTCATATTATTTTCGTTGAAAATATATTTTTCTTCCATCATTAAATTCACCGCTAGTTCAGCTAGTTTATGTAATATTTCTTGTACTTTAGTTTCGTCCATTTCTTCATATTTAGAAGATGAATGTTTCTTAATAAATACTTTGATTACTTCATGATAAAGTTCTGTTCTAGTGACAGGTAGTTTTTCTGTGGTTTTTGATTCAGTCATGTACCACTTAATATAGAGGCACATTAGAAAACACATCACAGGAATGTGACCAAAACTTAAAAGAATTTCATTCGTCTTGATGTGATCAAGTGCTTTGTTCTTCATGCTTTCGTTGGCTTTAAAATATTTTTCGATGTATTCTAGCACTTGAAGTGAAGAAAATCCTTGAATGTCACATCTCACATCAAAGACAATTTTTTTAATTCCTCTGCTTCGCCAGGCCTCGAGGATATCAGGACCACTGCACCGTTTAACATCTTTCCTTTCATGATTTTGGCAATCAAAGCAGGAACAGGTATTTTTTCATCTGGGTTGTTTGGGTATCTTGTCTCCAAGTCCCCGGTGATTTTCTCTCGATGTTTATACTCATCATATCCATCGAGTATGATGAGCAGCTTCTCAGGATTGTCAATCATGTACTGCAGTAATGACTCGTCTATCCCCGAGTGCTCGTTTAGTAGGGAGGACCGATTTAAGATATCACGTAAGTCCAGCCTTTTTTCTTCTTCTTCTTGAAGTTGACAGAATGTCAACAGGAACACAAACTGAAAATCGGGTACTTTGGTATTTTCTTGAACTTCCTCAAACAATCGGTCATTCGACCAATCCCGTACCAGCTTCCGACAAAAAAGGGATTTTCCAATTCCTGCTTTGCCCGTCAACAAGATAGATTTAGGATTGGTCTTGCAAGAAGCTGTGGACTGCTGATCATCATTTTCTGGGCAAA
The DNA here is from genome assembly GCA_011057435.1 of Actinia equina. Taxonomy (NCBI): domain Eukaryota; kingdom Metazoa; phylum Cnidaria; class Anthozoa; order Actiniaria; family Actiniidae; genus Actinia; species Actinia equina. Next base: position 103,910 of record WHPX01001209.1, read on the forward strand.
GGAACATTTCTGAACAGTTTGTGAGTTTTGTACTACTTGCTTGAATTTCATCCATTTGCTTCCTGCCAAATGTCGTTTCTTTGGGTTCCTTGAAGTGTTTTGGACCGCGTTGGATAGTCACACTCGTAAAGATGTCATCGGTTCTAATTTTCTTGTCTTCTTCCTCTGACAACAGAAAATCGGTTTGTTGTTTGATGGATGACTTCAGTTTTTCTGTATATTCTGAAAATCAAAACACAACAATTTAACACCCAAAACACAGGAAGAAAAGGTAAGAATAAATACAATTTTTCCCACTGGTTTAAAACTAATGGTATTTTTAAAAATTAATTAATCCATGTATTGAACTCTATCTTCATTTATCTATTTATTATTTATCCATTAATCAGTTGATTCATTCACTCTTTTATTTATGCATTATGCATTCACTATGTTTTGATTTATTCATGTATTCATTCATTCATGTATTCATTCATTCATTCATCCATTCATTCATGTATTCATTCATTCATGTATTCATTCATGTATTCATCCATTCATTCAATCATAAATTAATCTATTGATGCGTTCATTTATTTAAGCTTTTTTTTAAAGATAAGTTGTTCAACGTGACCCTGATTCACACATGAACTAAAAAAATATAAATAAAAATTGGCCGACGATTATCTGTACACAAAACGATGTTTTTTTCCATTCTTTCTGAAGCATAAGGATCTGTCTTAACACCTGAACTACCATTGCTCTCGTAGGGGATATTTGCTGATGTTTGATTGAACAAGCAAGTATTGGGATCTATTGACAGTTTAACATGACATTTATTAGGATAACTTAAAGAAAGTGGTGTCTGCTTTTGTTATTTTTACCTTAGACGTTTAAAAATCTCAAATATTTGGCAACTCAGTTACTACTTTATTCTAATGAAGAGCCTCTAAATTGTGTAGACTATTGTGAAGAAATCAAAATTACTAGTAATGGGACCAAAAAGATATTAATATTTTACTGGATTCAAAGAGAGAATGAAGAAGCAATGAAAAAAATGGCAATTGAATTTGTGAAAAAATGTATTCAGTCCATAAAGATGTAGCAATTAAGAAAAAGCATTACGAGGGTCCCTAACTACACTCAGGCAAATACATATTTATAAATATTCAAAGAAATTTCATCCTAAAATCCTGACTCATAAATTAATGTGCCTATGCTAACTTTGGTAAAATGTTAGTAAACAAATAGACAAACAAAAGATTCTAGCCATACTTGGCCTTCATCCCAGGCCTTTTTAGCAGGTACTTAAAAAAACCTTGAAACATGGCTCACTTTAAAAAAACAGTTTTACATTTACTAAGTAACCTTTTACTCTCTTTGAGTTGGGGAGATGGATGGGATAATTGAATGGAAAACAGTTTTACATTTACTAAGTAACCTTTTACTCTCTTTGAGTTGGGGGAGATGGATGGGATAATTGAATGGAAAGCAAGTGGAAACCTTTTCAATAAGATGGATATATATGTTTCTTACTATAAATCGTATCCTGTGTTCATGATATACACTGTAATATTTAGCTACTTTTGATTACATCCCATTTTATTATTGATCTCTTTAGACGACATATATAAAAGTTTTAGTGTGAAATATTTAGAAATTATTCACCCAAGACAAAGTGAATATGGGGGAATATTTACCCAGACGCGAGTCTTCAAGTGGCGTTGTAAAAATTCTCCAATATTCACTGAGCCTGAGGCAAATAATTGTTTTAGCATATACCAACTTGTGTACAGAGTAACTTATTTTATATAAAATAATTCAATAAAAACAAACTTGCGTGACTAATTCAAGCAAAACTTTTAGCAAAACTTTAAGGTCATACTTCCTTGTCTTCTTAGAATTGATAGGAATGAAATTTACTTTCATTTTTTCAATTTCCTCATCGGAAATTGTACCAAAATGATTGCCCACAGATGCCATTTTGTTGCCGACTCAATATTCCGAGACTCAAGGGTGAATATCGTACAATATTCACCTCCAATTAACCAATGAGCAAGAGCGTTCTTAGGAAGTACACCAGTTGGTATATGCTAAAAGACTGTATTCCCAAGTGATTTATCAAAATACAGAAACCATTAGGGGTATACTAAATTATTATACTGACAGTACAATTGTACACACCTTTGGCCTGCGAAGCATCTGCAGAATGTTTTTCCCCTCTCTTAGGAAGAATCTCCTTCATCTTTCTAATTAATCTCTCCTCCATTTCTTCCCACTCTTCAAGTGCTCCAATAAAATTCTTTTCCTCTTCAGGGTCCAGTGTATCTATTTTCATCCTCTCAATCTCTGGTTTGTAATGAGGTCCACCCAGTCTCACCAACACATCTGTGATGTCACTCCAGTATTTCTCAAAATCACTGTCACTAACAGCTGTTTCTGTGATGTGGCCATAAAGTTCATTTCTATAATATTTGACTCGAGCCAAATCAGCTTCTCTACTCAGTTCTGTAGTAACAGGAGGCTTGTCCCATCCTGTTGTTGGGGGTGTTAAACGACATATATTACGCAGTAGAACAAATAACAGTGTGATGTCAAAATCTGCTGAAGTGACAGGTGTACTTCGGCTAGCAGGGTAGAGTCTGTCCCATTGTTGTTTGTTTAGAATCCTCTTTGCTCTCAGTCCCTTTAGAGTAGAATGCACTGTTGTACTGAGTAGTGTCCTGTGAAGGGAGCTCGGTGAATGGATCAAGTCAAATACATCTCTTAAGGCACGTGTTCCGCCATCAATCAATAACTTGGAAAGGCGAGCAAAGTTTAGATTTTCTTTACTTGAAGATGCCCAACTGGTTGCCATACCAGGTTTCTCTCTGTTGAATATCAAGTTATAAATAAACACTTTTGTTCCAGGAAAAAAGGTTGGGGAGGGGAGGGTCAGTAAAGCTTTATTCAAGAAGTGAGGTCAAGTGTGTATGTGGACTTAACCAAACTTGATAAAAATGGTAGATGGATGATAATAATAACCATGACAATGATTACTTTTTAACAATTTATTATTTCTGAAAGGCAAATTGTATATCAGGGAATATTTACAGAAGTTATTGAGAGGCAGGGTAAAAATTCCTCGATATTCACTGAGAATAAGGTGAATAATCGTTTTAGTATTTTTAATGAATGTGAATTTAATAAATAATGGAGAGGGTTTTTTTTCTAATTCTATTTATTCCTGCTAGCAGCAAACGAGATGTGAATTAATGCCTTATATTCATCTGTAGGTGCATTTGCACCATAATATGTACCATATATACTGGTGTATAAGTCGACATTTGGTGATCAAAATTTGACCTAAAAAAAATCGACCTCAACTTATACACCGAGTCAAGAAATTTACTTTGTAAACATCACTTATGATTGAAGGGAAAATGGGTTTAACCTGTGATAAATTGCTGCAAATTGACTTATAAGGGATTCTAGTTTGATTTGTGGAGATAAATTTCATAATTAGAAGCAAAACAAACTCTTGAACATTGAGACAGACACGAACTTCGCACAACATTTCGAAAGATTTATAATAGACGATAAAGAGGTGCATTATTGAGAAAAACCTACATAAAAATAAACATGATTTACTGGATTGTTGAAAGACTTGACTTTATTTCAAAATAAAAGCATAAAATAACGTTGCTCACAAAAACTTGACACGCTGCAAACGAACGAACATGCCGCCATCGCTGCCATTTTGTTGTGAAGTGATCACATGATTTATTTGTAGTTCCCAGTCTATTTTCTGGGAATAGAGGGAATAAAGCACAGATAATTAATAAAGTATAAAGAATCATTGGGCCTGTATAATTGTAGGCACTTGGTTTAGGTTTGGTTTTAGATCTTCTTCTTTAACATTAAAGCTTGTTCCTACAAGTTTGTTTACACAGACGCCAAACTATTAAACATGTGAAGTGCAACCTAGAAGTGCAACCTCGATCCTTTTGTTTAATCTTAATAAAGGTTTAAAAATGGCGGCTGCTCGATCGTTCGCTAAAAACTCGCGATATTATGCTCTTTTAACTGTGAATTTCAAAGATTTCTGCTTGAATTTTAAAGTGTAACTACTTAAACAACGTTAACTAGTGTCGACTTATACAAAGGATATATGAAAAAATCGAGAAATTCAATCGAATTTTAGGGGGGTCGACTTATACAACGAGTCGACTTGTACACCGGCATATACAGTAATTATTTCCTGCACGTCTAACATGGAAATACAAAAGAAATGCCACTAAATCCATCAAGAAAAAGTGTGCTTTCTTCATGTTAGTCTCACATCCATAATACTTCTAACATGGAAATACAAAAGAAATGCCACTAAATCCATCAAGAAAAAGTGTGCTTTCTTCATGTTAGTCTCACATCCATAATACTTCTAACATGGAAATACAAAAGAAATGACACCAAATCCATCAAGAAAAAGTGTGGTTTCATCATGTTAGTCTCACATCCATAATACTTCTAACATGGAAATACAAATGAAATGCCACCAAAACCATCAAGAAAAAGTGGGATTTCTTCATGTTAGTCTCACATCCACAATACTTCTAAGAAGGGTTCATTGTGACCAATGAGCTGGCCAGATTTATTATATTCAATTGTGTAAAAAAACATCTCACAAAACAACTTGTATCATGCAATAAACATTAACAGGTGATATTTTTCAATACTATGTAAATTTGGGGTCCCCCCTCATTCTCTGAAAAAAAAGTATTAGATGCATGCCCGTCATTGAACTCAAAAATATATCTCAGATCCTTTCAATATTTCCTAGATCAAGAGTTGTGGCTCAATAAATAACATAATTTACTCAAAATAGAGAAAATGAATCTCAATTAATTAAATTATCAACAAAAAGATAGAATGTGAAAGATATTAAGTATTTATTATTGGTATTAATACTGGAAAACATGTGCAGTAATAGTTGACCACCATCACTGCTAAATTGAAGTGACATTCAAATTATTTGATCATAATTATTCATCTATTAATGAATATTCATAACTTTTGAAACAAAAGGAAAGATGTTCCACATGAGTGCCGTCAGCAGAAATGCTAATGAAACACAATTAATGATCATAGATTTTTTGGTTGAAAAATTGAAGCTTATCAGTCTGCTGCACTGTTGTGTAGATAATTATTTAACTGCTGACATATTACCAACTATGTACCAAACTGAATCCAGTATCTAACCAATCAAAATGCATGCCGCAGGAAAGAATAACACTCTATTGACTCTGGGATGGAGTTCTTTATATTCATTTAAATCACTATTGACAGCATCCTTCAATCCATAATAAGAATGCTTCACAACTTCATTGTCTTCCACTAGGAATCTTGAAAGCATTTCAATAGTATTTATATTTTGAACTCAGTTCAAGTTCTTTGTCATCAGCTGTCAATCAAAACTGTTCATCTATGTAACATAAGATGGTCGCGTGATCTCTAAAGTCTCGTGATCTGTCGACACACCTTAGCATCTCTTGGGTGTTGTATTATCCTACAACAGTTCTAGATCTTAGAACTAAATTCGTCAAAAAAATACGCCAAACTGGAAACCAAATGTTTGTGAAGCCATCGGGTACCAAAAATATCACAGATTTAAGAAAAAAGTTCAATAAAATTAATATAGAATTGAAAATCACCAAGCTTGATTTGGACACTACGACACACAAAATAGTCAAGAAAATGATAGAAATATATGAGAAAAAAAGGTTAAAATACGATACTAATTAAGAAATTATACACCTAGACGTTTGGTAAATGGCTTTAGGTTTCAAATAAACCATTCGTGCAATTCTGTCTGAGTACAGGACACGAACACGGCTTCTTGAAGCTTTGGAAACTTGCCAACACAGCCAACACCCATATTTACAGCATCCTTCGATCGATCGATGATCAAAACTGTTCACAAACAGACGATATCAATCCAACTTAACTGCTTGGAATCCAAATTCTTACTTCATTATTCTACAAGCACTATCCTATCTGGTTATTTGGTCAAATAAGGTTTTTACGCGCTTTCAACTCATACTGTTCTAATATCAACTCTTCCATGATCAAAGCTGTGTATTGTAGAACCTTACAGTAAATCTTATCTAGAACATACTAAGAGATCTACTATATCACACGTAACTAATGTATTTATACACTGATTGATACAAATAAACACGTATAACTTACTTGAAACGCGAAGAAAAGAGGACAAGAACAACGAGTGACTAAACGCTTACTTCTCTTTCACCAGACAAACAGGAAATGCAAATCAGCAGATAACAGACAGAAAGACTGGTACGAGAAGGTGTGTTTGGGTGGTGTCGGCCTTGGGGGGGGGGAGGGGGTAGGGAAAAGAAATACCAAAATATTGTTAACACTTCTTAAAAAAATTATGTAGGAGAGGAATCTAAACAAACCAATGCTTGGAATTTTCTTTGGTGAAACTTACGTATTGCTAGAAGAAGCAAAGGAAGACATTTTTGAAAATATATATAGACGTGAGGGGAGGGGTGGGGTTATTAGCAACGTACTCGAGAAAAGGAGGGGAGGGGATGATAAGGCTTTGTTCTTTTGAACTTCGTTATCATGAGGGGAGAGATCATTGTCAATAATGGCAAAGCAGGGGGAGGGGAGGGTAGAATCTTGTTGGTTACAGCCGTTTTCTTGTTTCTGTTTCCATGGCTTCTATCTTTGTAATAAAATTACGAACACAGTCATAAATTGTTAAATTTGGATATCAACCACAGGTAGACCATGCTGCGTCACCAGAACAATGAGTTGCAAAAACAACATGAAAACCTTCGTTATTATTAAGAACGTCGAATAATGAAATTTTTATTTTTCACATGTAGATTAGTGTACTTTATTATATTTATACTTTATACTGTTTATGAAAGTGAATGGTTATGATTGTCATCTAATACACCACGATGAAACTCTTCTTTAGTGGGTACAAGTCTTATGTACTGTTTACACCAATAAAATGTGCTGGCCAAACAGGTTCCATGTCCTTTTATGGTTAAGGGTTACACGTGATGTTTGAAATAGTTGGTCTCAACACTGTACTGTCACCCCTTGCATATGACGTCATAGCATCTCAATAGACCCCTTGCATATGACGTCATAGCATCTCAATAGACCCCTTGCATGTGATGGCATAGCAGCTCAATAGACTCCCTACATGTGACGTCAAAGCAGCTCGACGGACCCCTTACTTGTGACGTCAAAGCAGCTCAAGGGACCCCTTGCATGTGACGTCAAAGCAGCTCAATAGATCCCTTGCATGTGACGTCAAAGCAGCTCGACGGACCCCTTACATGCGACGTCAAAGTAGCTCAATAGACTCCCTACATGTGACGTCAAAGCAGCTCAATAGACCACTTACATGTGACGTCATAGCAGCTCAATTTGAATTGGAGTACAAAAAATGATCCTTAACATTTTTTTTTCCGAAAGACATGGTTTCCATTGTTTCGCGTTGTTCTCATCTTCTCTAACATCATTCTTTTAGCGACGAGGTTTTAGGATACAACTTGCATATGAATAAAATGCTAGCACAAATCTTGTTCTGTAAAATGATTGGACTTGAAATTCTCATTTAGGCACGTGTTGCAGCAACCCCAGCCCTTAACCTGGGTCAGCCCTATTGATCTGAAGATAAGAAAAAAGATCGTTGCGAGCAGGATTTGAACCTGCGCGGGAAAACCCCATTGGATTTCGAGTCCAACGCCTTAACCACTCGGCCATCGCAACTCACTGAAAAATAAATGAAAAGAAAATGGTATAAATACCATTCAAATATATCTCGCCGTAGCCATAGATATAGGATAAATGTCACGTAAGCGTCAAACAGCCCAATTGTTACGTCACTTCCGTTTGTATGAGAACAAGAAAATGGCGAGAACTGTGTGCACTGTGAGTTTGGTAACCCACTTCTTAAGCTTTCGAACCGCATTGATTCATTCATTATACAGTACCGTTTACCACTCAATGACACATTCGACTATAAAGTGTGCGAGAAGTGCTAAACGGGACGTGCGCAAAGGGATGGATTCCAAACCAATAAAATAAAGGATGTATTGTAACCAAAACGTTCTCAAGAATCATTTAAACCTCCACCTGAAACTATTAGAACTTATAGAACTGCTTTTGGTTTTGGACCAGAAAATCTTTATTCCATATACAACTGAGTCACACGTTTCGTCATCGCGGCCATGTTGGTGCCATTTAACAAAAGCATCCATTGTTAATGGTACCACAATGGCAGCCATGCTTTTGTCTTTTGGCTCTCTTGGGAATGCTTGCAATTATCAATAGTGCGTTTAACATGTCTGTGTCGAAGAAAAATAATTGTCTTTTCATTTAAAAGCAAGAACAATCTTCAGAGTTAAGAGAAAAAGGTAGAAGATCGTTGCGAGCAGGATTCGAACCTGCGCGGGAAGAACCCATTGAATCGCAACTTCTCTGTTCTTTCCTTGATTTTACCGACGTCAATTCTGCCTGAACTTAATTTCTAAGCGGCTGAAGATCCTATTAGCGTACTTAGTGGTTAGCGAGAATATAACTTAAAGTTCAGGTAAAATGAAAACTAGTGAAGATAGTAGAATACTAAAGAGATAAAAGGGAAAGGTTTTGGGCGTAGATATGGCTTTGTATAAACTTGTATATATATTATACTTTGTATAATACGTTGCTAAGCAACATATTCAGTGTCAGAGAAAATCTTTTCCCAAAATGCTTTGGCTTAACTACAGAGACTAGACTTACACAGCTGAAGTTGATTATTCCTAGGTCTTCTTTTCCTTGCTCGAACTCTGTTCTTGACCGAGTATTCCTCTCAAATATTCAATTGGGACATTTAATCACGCGAAGTAGAAGTAACATTTCTAAGTGAAATTAGTCATCAACTTTTCTTTAGCGAATTCATTATAATATTAGCCATTATATATTAAATTCAGCTGATCCTGGCAGTATATGAATCAATTTATGCAGCTGCAACTTGAAAGACTAAGAAAAGATCCGGTGCCATCTATTACCAGTGAAGTACCAAACTCTCATACATGCTTTAGAGACTAGGAGTCGCGATGGCCGAGTGGTTAAGGGCGTTAGACTAGAAATCTAATGGGGTCTCCCCGCGCAGGTTCAAATCCTGCTCGCGACGATATTTCTTTTTTACCAAGAGAAAGTGGGCTGCTTAATTATTCATACTGGGATACCTACTGTTTTCCCGAAGTGGTCCTGTACCCCAAGTACCATTTTCTTTTTCTTCTGATATTGATCCTTGAAACTTACGTGCATGATCCACTATCTTTTAGATTTCTGGAAAAAAAAATTAAGAAAATGATTAGATGAAGAGAAATTGTGGAATAATTAAATGAAAGAAAGCAGGAATGGAAGGAAGGAAGGAAGAAAGAAAAAAGAAAGAAAGGAGGAAGGAAGGAAGGAAGGAAGGAAGGAAGGAGGAAGGAAGGAAGGAAGGAAGGAAGAAAGAAAGGAAGAAAGGAAGAAAGGAAGGAAGAAAAAAAGAAGAAAGAAAGAAAGAAAGAAAGAAAGGAAGAAAGGAAGAAAGGAAGAAGAAAAAAAAGAAAGAAAGAAAGAAAGAAAGAAAGAAAGAAAGAAAGAAAGAAAGAAAGAAAGAAAGAAAGAAGAAAGAAAGGAAGGAAGGAAGGAAGGAAGGAAGGAAGGAAGGAATGAAGAAAGAAAGAAAGAAAGAAAGAAAGGAAGGAAGGAAGGAGGAAGGAAGGAAGAAAGAAAGAAAGAAGGAAAGAAAGAAACAAAGAAAGAAAGAAAGAAAAAAAAAAGGAAAGAAAGTTAGAAAGAAAGAAAACTACATGTAAAAGAAGAGTAAAGTGAAAAAAAGAATGAAGGAAAAGCAAAGCGAATGATAGAAAAGTAATAAAGGCAACATAAACTCGAAACTGGGATCCCTGTGCCTAAGAATAAAAGTTCCTACTCAGGGGGGTAGGCATAGTGTGACTTGGTTTACCGCCATTTTGAAGTTCAGTTGTGAAAGGAGAAACATTTGTCTTTCTCTTAAACCTTTGCTTTCTGCAATGCCTTCAGTTGTAGACGAAAAAGATCCCAAGCAAGAACCCACAGTCAATGAAGAAGAGCTATACGGAGTCGATTTAACAGAAGCTCAAGATGGCGGTGTGAGAAAAAAAATCTTGGTCGAAGGGAAAAGTGGTCAGACTTCAGTTGGAGAAGGATGTACTGTTATGGTCAGCTATGTCGGCAGATTCCTTGATGGAGAGGTTTTTGATTCAAATCTTGCTGGAGAACCTTTCCAGTTCGTTTTAGGAGAAGGTAATTATTTGCTTATATCTCGTAACTACCTAATCGAATAGTGTCAATCATTCCCAAGAGATTGAGATTGAAGAGATTGAAGTAACAAACATGGCAGCCATGTTGAATGACATAACAAAATTCAGGGTTCAATCTGTGAGTTAGCCATGCCCTGTCTTAGATCAGCCCAGAGGTTGTTTCATGGTTCTATCTGTGAGTTAGCCATGCCCTGGTTTAGATCAGCCCAGAGGTTGTTTTAGGGTTAAGTCTTTGTGTTAGCCATGCCCTGACTTATACCAGCCCAGAGGTTGTTTCAGGGTTAAATCTCTGTGTTAGCCATGCCCTGACTTATACCAGCCCAGAGGTTGTTTCAGGGTTCAATCTGTGAGTTAGCCATGCCCTGACTTATACCAGCCCAGAGGTTGTTTTAGGGTTCAATCTGTGAGTTAGCCATGCCCTGACTTATACTAGCCCAGAAGTTGTTTTAGGGTTCAATCTGTGAGTTAGCCATGCCCTGACTTATACCAGCCCAGAGGTTGTTTTAGGGTTCAATCTGTGAGTTAGCCATGCCCTGACTTAGATCAGCCAAGAGGCTCATAAATTGGAGGTTTTAAAATTTAGGAAATCTAGATGTTCTCCCTTTTTGATTATCTTATTAGGCGTAGTAATCAAAGGATGGGATATTGGAGTAGCAACAATGAAAAAAGGAGAGAAAGCACAACTGACAATCAAGGCAGAGTATGGTTACGGCAAGAAAGGGGGTAGCAAAATACCTCCAGACAGTACGCTACAGTTTGAAATTGAACTGCTAGACTGGAAGGGTACTAACATAACAAAGGATGGCCAAGTAACTAAGATAGTTATGAAGAAAGGAGTTGGTTACGATAGACCTAATATTGGTGCACAAATTGAAGGTATTGTCTCCAGTTCAACAGCAATTTCCTGTTGAAGGCATATCATAATAATTACTATTCACTATAATGTAACCTAACGTTATGATTTATGGTTTATATTGCACCCTTTCTGCGTACATATTCAAAGACGCTTACAATCATGAGGTGGTTAATATGAGGTATAGGTACTAAGGGTGCTCACTGTCAGGGTTGCTTTAATGTCCACAGTGGTTCTTTTACATCCCTCCAATTTTGGTTAGTAATGATGAAGTGTGGAGAGACGGGACTGCCACTTAAAGTCAAACCACTTCAAGTGTGAACACGTAGAGGTAATAAATGACTTTATTTTTGGATTCTTGATTTCATTATTCCATTTGAATATTCATTATTGAAAACAAATCTTCAATATTTAAAAAAATAATAATAATTTGAAAACTTCGATTAACTTGGCTTGTAGGTTCTTGTTAATAGCGCAAACAGAAGGTAAGCCATTAATATTACATATTACTTGCACAAAAGGTTGTTTTTGCATTTCAGTTGCAGATATGCTTGGCTTTTGTATATGCCTGGCTTTGAAGATTCGTTTTCAATAATGAATGTTCTAATCGAATAATGAAATCAAGAATCCAAAAATAAAGTCATTAATAACCTCTATGTGTTCACGCTTGACGTGGTTTGACTGTAAAGTGGTGATCAGAGCCTACCACTCATGACTAAGCTGTGGGGCAGCTTGTAAAGACCTCGACTCAAAACTATACATCGTAAAACACATTAAGACACATAACATGTATAAAGTATTGCATAAGAACTTCCAATTATCATAATTCTTGTTAAAAGAACCTTCCCTAATTCGTTTGGATGACCATTGTTGAAACCATTGTTGCGTAACCAGTCAAGCGAATTTGGTACCAGCTCAGGAGCATCGGTAGTACGATTCCAAAGGTCATGGGTTCGAACCCCAGCAAGGTTGGAAATTAATTTTTCCGAATTTAATTTCAAGGGCTTTTTCCCCGAATAACCTCGTTCCCAAGCACTACAACTTACCTATATTTCTATATCTTCAACTATTTCATTAGTGCCACGCGGTCCACATACTCTCAGATCTTTGCATCATAATTACTGCCAGCTACAGCATCTATTTCAACCCAGCCTGCTCTCAGTCTGACCTCTAGCTAAGGTCAGGGGTTCGAATCCCAGCAAGGTCAGAAATTATTTTTTCCAAATTAAATTCCAAGGGCTTTCGCCCAGAATAACCTCCTTCCCAAGCACTACAACTTACCTATATTTCTATATCTTCAACGAATTTAGAAAAGGTCTATAATGTGAACACAAGTGACTATAATGAAGAAATAGATAATGTGTGCACGTGCTGTGTGCAGTCATAAAGCACACAGGGTTGGTAGAACATAGATGCATAGTGGAGTGCTTCTCGACACTTCTAAGTGCTTTATCACTCCATACAGCACAGCAAGCAAGGTTTTTATTTCTTGTATAAAATACAAATTTCAAAGATTGGAATTACGCAACTGAAAGTGTGCGCACGTGCCGTGTATTCTCATAAAGCACACGTTCCTAACCAATCAGAATGCGAGATTTATAAGTTATTTCATAAAGCAAAGTATATGTTGTATAATAATGATTTTTTTCTTTTAGCTCATATAACTGGTACCTGTGAAGAGAAAGTGTTTGACGACAGAGATATAACGTTTACATTTGGAGAAGGTTAGTAATGGAAGACTGACTTGTTAATCATCGTCATCCACTCACATCATCATCATCACCACCATAATTATCATCACCATCATCATCATCATCATCGTCGTCACCATCATCACCACCATCAGCACCATCATTATCACCATCATCACCATCATCACCATCATCATCACCATCATTGTCATCACTATCATCACCATCGTCGTCATCACCATCGTCGTCATCACCATCATCATCATCACCATCATTATTATCATCATCATCATTTTTCTTTAAATATTATTGTTTGTTACTTGAATAAGTTATAAAATGTTTGAGATATAACTATACATTGATAATATTGATATAACTATACATTGATAATATTAATATAACTATACATTGATAATATTGATATAACTATACATTGATAATATTAATATAACTATACATTGATAATATTAATATAACTATACATTGATAATATTGATATAACTATACATTGATAATATTGATATAACTATACATTGATAATATTGATATAACTATACATTGATAATATTAATATAACTATATATTGATAATATTAATATAACTATACATTGATAATATTAATATAACTATACATTGATAATATTAATATAACTATACATTGATAATATTAATATAACTATACATTGATAATATTGATATATTTACCTGGCCACCATGTTTATATCAGAAAAGAGAGACAGGCTCGCTTGTAAAGCAAGAGAAACATTCAGCTACACCTTGTCTTCCTAAGCTGCTTCTTCAAGCTCAATAGCTCCCAGCATGCTTATATAGCAGTACAGAGACACGAGTGTATACTTATAGTATATAGCAGTACAGAGACATTAGTGTATACTTATAGTATATAGCAGTACAGAGACACAAGTGTATACTTATAGTATATAACAGTACAGAGACATTAGGTATCTATAGTATATACAGTACAGAGACATTAGTGTATACTTATAGTATATAGCAGTACAGAGACATTAGTGTATACTTATAGTATATAGCAGTACAGAGACATCCTGTATATAACAGTACAGAGACATATAGTGTATACTTATAGTATATAGCAGTACAGAGAGTGTATACTTATAGTATATAGCAGTACAGTACAGAGACATTAGTGTATACTTATAGTATATAACAGTACAGAGACAGAGTGTATACTTATAGTATATAACAGTACAGAGACATTAGTGTATACTTATAGTATAGCAGTACAGAGACATTAGTGTATACTTATAGTATATAGCAGTTACAGAGACCATTAGTGTATACTTATAGTATAGCAGTACAGAGACATAGTATATACAAGTGTATACTTATAGTATATAGCAGTACAGAGACATTCGTGCATACTTATAGTATATAGCAGTACAGAGACACAAGGTGTATACTTATAGTATGTATAGCAGTACAGAGACATGAGTAATACTTATAGTATATAGCAGTACAGAGACATTAGTGTATACTTATAGTATATAACAGTACAGAGACATTAGTGTATACTTATAGTATATAGCAGTACAGAGACATTAGTGTTAGTGTATACTTATAGTATAGCAGTACAGAGACATTAGTGTATATTATAGTATATAGCTACAGAGACAGTAGTATATAGCAGTACAGAGACACATAGTGTAGTACAGGAGACATTAGTGTATATATAGATATAGCAGTACAGAGAACATTAGTGTATACTTATAGTATATAGCAGTACAGAGACATTAGTGTATACTATAGTATATAACAGTACAGAGACCTTAGTGTATACACTTTATCGTATATAACAGTACAGAGACACTAGTGTATACTTATAGTATATAACAGTACAGGAGACATTAGTGTATACTTATACGTATATAACAGTACCAGGAGACATGAGTGTATACTTATAGGTATATAACAGATACAGAGACATAGTGTCCTACTTATAGTATGATAGCAGTACAGAGACATTAGTGTAGACTTATAGTATATAAGCAGTACAGAGACATTAGTGTATACTTTAGTTATATAGCAGTACAGAGACATTAGTGTATACTTTAGTATATAGAATGTACAGAGACATTAGTGTATACTTAATAGTATCTAACAGTACAGAGACATTAGTGTATACTTATAGTATATAGCAGTACCGAGACATTAGTGTATACTATAGTAGTAACAGTACAGAGAACATTAGTGTAGTACTTATAGTATATAACAGTACAGAGACATGAGTGTATACTTATAGTATATAAGTACAGAGACATGAGTGTATACTTATAGTATATAGACAGTACAGAGACATTAGTGTATACTTATAGTATATAGCAGTAAGAGACACGAGTGCATATTTTATTCTTTTTTTTATTTATTCATACTGTATTCCTTATGAATTTTTTTCATAAATAATTTATTTTTTAAACTCAAGGTTTATTAATAAGTTCAAATGTTTTTGATTCAAAGGTTCAGAGGTTGGCCTCGTTGAGGTGCAGAAGAAGGGATTGGCAAAATGATGAATAAAGAGACTGCAAAAGTGTTTATCAGCCTGGAAAGTACGGATACGGACCAGAAGGGAAACTCCGAACTTGGAGTTCCTCCTAATGCTGCTCTTACTTATGTTATTGAAATAAAGAACTTTGAAAAGGTAACATTTAACACTAAAAATCGCCGTCTCAGGACCACAAAACACACTGTTTCCCTTGGTCCCAGTCAATAAGTCTTATTGACTAGCTGATGATGCGATCATTTAGAAGTTAACCTCTGGTTACTTTTTCTTTTCTATGAAATACCTTGTGTTCCTTGTATCGAATCATAGACACAGCTCTAAAACATTCTAGAAGCCCTGCATTACTTATCATTGTTATTATCAGCACCATCATCATCACCATAATTACTCTCAATCACCATTATCAACATCACCATCATCACCATTACCATCATCACCACCTTCATCAACACCATCAACATCACCATCATCACCACCATCATCAACATTATCATCATCATCATTGTTGTCATCATCATCACCATCATTACCGTCATCATCATCACCATCATCATCAACATTATCAATATCACCATCATCGCCATAATTATCACCAATCAGCATCACCATTAGTCAACATCATTGTCATTATCACCATCATCAACACCATCACCATCATCAACCAACATTACCATCATCACCATCATCATCATCACCATCATCATCATTATCACCATCATCACCATTACCATCATCATCACTGTCATCATCATCATCATCGTCATTATCAAACCCAATCAGGAAGAGTAAAAACTATGATTGTATCATGTTTTACTAGTTTTCAGAAGCATGGGAACTTTCAAACGAGGAAAAGATCGCTACAGCACTGAGAATGAAGGAAAAAGGAACAAAATTCTTCAAGGTACAAGAGGACACTTTCTTAGAAAAATTAGATTCAGTGGATAAATGTATTAAATAACAACATCAACTTATTCATTTACCTGCTTGCTTGCTGGTTCTTTTGATTATCTATCTATCTATTCATTTAGAGGCTTTCATTACACTTGAAGAGAACAACATAAATGCAAAGCAAACAAGGCTGATGAGAGGGTTGACGAACAGAACTTATCCACTGAATAAGAATTTATGCATCAGAGAGGCCTAGCCACTCTTTGTACCATCAGGCTCTGAAAAGTAATCATTTGTGTTTTAGGAAGGTAAAACCAAAATAGCCTGTCGTCAATATGGTGTTGTTGTAAAGATGTTGGATGGTTATTTCGATACCGAAGAACTCAAAACAACCAACCCAATTAAAGTAGCAGGGCATCTAAACATTGCCGCTTGTCACCTTAAGCTGGGTAAAAACCAGAAGTGTATCAAAGAATGCGAAAAGGTGAGGAAGAAGCAGGGTTTGTGCTGCTACTTAGGCTCATTCAAGGCAAGCTTGAAGATGACTAGTGGTTCTAGTGGAAACTAGATTCTATTTCTAAATTTCTGTAATTGACTCATTATCTTTGTACTTATTATAACATTCTGTATCAAATTGAGCTGGTCCTCGCAGTATATGAAGCATATAATGCAGCTGCAAATTGAAATACTCGGAAAACATTTTGAGTCTTTCAATTTGCAGCTGCATAATATGCTTCATATACTGCGAGGATCAGCTCAATTTGATATAAATTATGTTACAATCGCAGTACAATTATATATTTCATATATATTCTCATACACATATATTCTCATACACAAATCCATCCCGATGAATAATATACGAAACTTCATTTCCATTGAACTCAGAGAAGTTCTTTTGTTTCAGGCTCTTGAGATTGACAACAAAAGTATAAAAGCTTTATTCAGGAGAGGAAAGGTAGTAAAGGATATGGGAAAAGAAAGAAAAAATGAATGAATGAATGAACCAATTAAATGATAATTTAAAGAATGGATGATGGATGGATGGATGAGATGGATGAGATGGAGGGATGGGTGGGTGGGTGGGTGGGTGGTTGGGTGGGTGGGTGGATGGATGGATGGATGGATGGATGGATGGATGGATGGATGGATGGATGGATGGATGGATGGATGGATGGATGGATGGATGGATGGATGGATAATAATAATAATAATAATAATAATCTTTATTTAAGCACGGTAACTCTATCAATATCAAGATAAAAACTTAATGTTGCTCTACCTAGAGGCCGTAAAAACTATATTAACAAATGATAACTATGTAAAATATACAAATGCTACACTGATACAATAAATATACAATTGAAATAAGATAATAGATTAATTAGATATGTTTCGTAGAACTAAAACGATTAAATATTAGTTGGCATCAGTGCAAAACCTATAACTTTTTATTTTCTTTTTAAATACTTTTAAGGATCGTTCTTCTTTTAATGACTGAGGCAGAGAATTCCAAAGCCAGGCTCCAGTAAAAGCAAAATTATTTCTGAAATAGTCAGTTCTGGCTTTTGGAATTTGTAAATTTTTAGAAGAACGCCTTAAGTTGTAAGATTGAGTACCAATCTGGCTGGAAAACATATCTTTTAAATAAGATGGGACGATATCATTGACGATTTTGAACATCATAATGGCCTTTTGTTGCAGTCTTTGTTCATTTAAAGGTATCCATTTGAGTTCTTTAAAAATTTGACTCGTTCGTACGCTTAAATACGGTGCGGCAGTATTTATACGGGCTGCACGGTTTTGTAGTTTTTGTAACTTGCTAGTTAAAGTTTCGTGGATATCGTCCCAAACTAAACAGCAATAGTTAAAGTAAGGCTCGATTATGGTCTTATAGATTTTGATTAAATAGGGCCTACTTAACATTGGCTTAATTTTCTTTAGCATGCTTAGGTTACATGCAATCTTCTTTGTAATGTGCTCAACATGAGAACGCCAAGTAATGGATGGATGGATGGATGGATGGATGGATGGATGGATGGATGGATGGATGGATGGATGGATGGATGGATGGATGGATGGATGGATGGATGGATGGATGGATGGATGGATGGATGGATGGATGGATGGATGGATGGATGGATGGATGGATGGATGGATGGATGGATGGATGGATGGATGGATGGATGGATGGATGGATGGATGGATGGATGGATGGATGGATGGATGGATGGATGGATGGATGGATGGATTTAATGAAAACGTTTATCATCATTACCTTTTTAGGCTCGACTGATGTTAAAGGATTATGATGCAGCCAAGGCAGACTTCCTTCATGTCATAGAACTTGACCCAAGAAATCGAGAAGCACGGCAACAGCTTAACATTGTTAACCAGAAGCTAAAGATTTATCACCAGAAGGAAAAGAAAATTTTTGGTGAGAACCACTTTTTGTTTTGCTACATTTACCATACCCTGCTAAAAATCCTTATGATTTTAAAAAACACACATATTCATATTTTGAGGAAAAAGAATTTTTCAAGGCATGGCTAACTCACAGATCAATTCCTTAAATACCCTCCGGGCTGATCTAAGTCAGGGCACGACTAACTCACAGATTGAAACCCTGAAACAACCTCTGGGCTGATCTAAGTCAGGGCGTGGCTTACTCACAGATTGAACCCTGAAACAACCTCTGGGCTGATTTAAGTCAGGGCATGGATAACTCACAGATTGAACCCTGTGAAACAACCTCTGGCTGATCTAAGTCAGGGCACGGCTAACTCACAGATAGAACCCTGAAACAACCTCTGGGCTGATCTAAGTCAGAGCACAGCTAACTCACACTGAACCCTTTTGGGAAGAGAAAAAACCTTGAATCAAGGTAGAGACAAACTCTACTCACATGTGATGCCAAGTCCAGAAAACAAACCTTAAACCCCAGAGGGGAGAGGTGAGTGGACTAATGCTACACCAACCTAGTTTTCTCAATGACAGTCATTTTGAAGTTTTTTTTAATTCACAGCAAATATGTTTGAGAAACTGGGAGAGAAAAGCGAAGGAAAAAACAACACACAAAATAAAGATGTGTTCAAAGAGGCTGTTGAAGAAGCTGGTGAAATGGAGGAAATGGTCCAAAGTAAAGATGTGTTCAAAGAGGTCATTGATGAAGCTGGTTCAGAAGAAATGGAAGTACCCAGTGAAAGTTGAACCGAAAACTTTATGATTGAATAAAAAAAAAACCGAATGGTTATAGTGTTCATGGATAAGGGACCATTCATTTTTACAGTTATGGGTGGAGGCTGATGAGATTTTGTGATTATGTCTGACCCCTCCCCCTCCCCCTCCCCCCAAAAAACCTGAATCGTTAAACAGGATACATTTTAAATATTTTTTTTATCAAGCTAATCATTTTGGAGTGCCCTCTTAGAAGTCATATTTCTTTTACTTTCTTCACTTCCTTCCTTCCTCCCTCCCTCCCTTTCTTCTCTTCCTTTTTTCTTCCTTCTATCGCTCCTCTTTACTTCCATCCTTCTTTCCATTTTCCCTTCCCTCCTTCCTCTATTACCCCTTTCTATCTTGCCTCTTTATTTCTTCCTTACTTGCATCCTTTTTCCCCCTTCCTTTCTTTCCATTTATCCTTCCATTTTTTCTTTTCCTTCTTCCACTAATTTCTCCCTTTTCTTCTTCTCTTTCTCCCATCTAAGAGGCCGGCCTAACTCTAATAAATATAATACATAATTTTGCTATTCCCTAAGGTAGAGTAGAGTTTTCTGTAATTACAGTTCCCTCTTTTAATAAAGTGTTACCACTACTACTACTACTACTACTACTATTTTTAACCTCAACACCTACTTCATGGAATTATCTTACAAGCTTTGGCTTGACTCCAGAATCTCTCTTTGATAAACTCATATAATTTCAAGTCGGCCGAGTTTAACCTTTCTATAAGTTGTATGGTTGCCATAGAAACCTCACTCATGTTATACAGATGATTAACCTTCTCTTCATAGACCCATGACGTAGCATGGGATGGTATGAATGATGGGAACCTCTTTTGTAGAATCTTTAGGTAGATTTCAAGATGTTCAAGTAAACCTACTGCAGCATAATAACGACGAATGTTCTTTTTCGCTTTGCGCAGAGCTCTCTTGACTCCATTCTTACAATACGAATGCTTGCCACAGAAAAACCTTGTCATGACATTACCTTGGCAACCATTGTGTTGACGGTGCAAACAGTCTTCAAAAGACTCATTCATAAAACCACTTTTTTCCAATTTCTTCAGTCGACGACCTGGTCTCTCCTTGCTTCTATGGATGTAAAAATAATGTGAAATAACCCGTTTGACAGGTTCTCGAACCTGATTGATATATGTATATGCGGAAGCAAGCTTTAAAGTATTCCGGAAGTAAAAATGAGCCATGAAAACAAACTGTGTCACATTTGGAATCAATAAATGACTTGCAGTATGGTTTGCAATGATTCCTGGGTAAGGATGGGAAATCCCTTTGTCGTAATAATCCTCTGTCGTCGAGAAATCCACAGAGAACTTCATAGCACTAGAGAAGTTCTGAAACCAGCAGAAAGTACTCGTACTGCCAGTCTTAAATATTCTATTATATAAAAGAACTTTGGCGTTAAGCGGCAGACAGTCTGGGTTGTCATTGAATGTTAATATTCTGCTCATTGGCTCTGTAGTGGTGATGTCATACAAGCTCATTATCATCTCCATCTTCGTCTTTGAATAGAGATTATTAACAATGAAAAGATATGTAATAGCTGACCAGATGGTGATAAAGCTTATCAGATAGCGCATTGATACTACCATCTTGAGGCTTGGGAGACTGCTCCTAAATAAAACGTATACGCTTGTCATAAATATGGTTGATGGCAAAGGAGATAGGCACTAGAGCACTGAGTAGTTGTTATCAGTCAACCAGGACATTCATAACACAAATGAAGACAAAAATGGTCTGTCTTGTATTTGTGTTTGCAAGGGAGGACCCAGAAAAAAAATTTAAGGGGGAGGGGTTTAATTGAGTTGGGGGGGGGGGGGGCTAATTGCGTTTCTTCAGTCAACACAACAGAAAAGCATCGGTTTTTTTTCCTTGCTGAAGGAGGGGCTTCAGCCCCCCCCCCTTTCCCTCCCCCTGGATTCGCTCTTGCTTTGTGAAAAAAAATTCTGGTTGACAGATAACTAGCCACTACTATCAGTAACTAAATAGGTACTATTTGTCAGTGAACTGTTTTTACTTCATGGTTTTATCCCGGTGGGTACTCCCATATATGGACTATACGGGGATGATCTGCTGGACAGGGTATGGTTTCTCGCGCTTCTTGTCATAAACAGGGTATGCAATTTCACTCAAGTAACAAGTTCTTCCTGAGTTTCCTGTCATATTCAGGGTTTCTACTTTCGTATTGACCGAAACTGGTTTTTATGGTCGTCAAAAAAAACGATACGCGAGATGACATGATACTAATTGACAGGAACTCAGGAATCCAATAAATTCTATCTTTTATCATAAACAGGGTACCCCTATCAGAATCCCAGCGGAACACCCCTACTCAAATTCTGCCGGATTCTTTAAGTGGTACTATGGCCATTCAAAGCCGACCATTTCATGTTTTAAGCTGCAACATCATATTGTTATTGCATGTGCGACATCATTTGAAACTAGTTTCCAGTGTCCTTAAATTTTTTACTAGAGTCATCGCAAGGTCCTCCCAAAATACATACGTACGCACGGCAATTTCGACACTTCCTCTTCTTCTTCAGTTAGAGGTGCTGGTTGTAACTGACCAGGTGATCTGCTGTACCGTTAGCCAATCTTCCGTTTATCAAAGACTCGTTTCCCGTTACTATCACGCATGGAACGCATTCGTATCGATGTTTCTGCTGGCGTCACTTTCCTACCTGTGTCCTCCCCAATCAGTAACTGCCCTACAAGGTAGCTCTTCACGTGCAGTGGAAATCGGTTGCACTTCTTCGATTTTTTTCAATGCCCAGCCGGTCACTAGATCAGGAACATGTACTTCTTCTGAATAGAAGCCGAGCTAACAATTGGTGGACACGAGGGGTTTGGAGGTTTTAGAGAAGTGCATTTTTGCGCCCACTTCCGTCGTATTTGATCATACTGCGATTCTTCGTGGAGTGGGAATTTCATGCTTTCCAATTAATATCAAGATAGCGACTGCAGCTACATGCTTTAATACATCCTTCTTCGGGACAAATTTGACAGGTTCTTTGTCTTTCACATCAGGGACATCTGGCTCATTTTTTGCAGCTGGACATGAAGAAGGTTCCACTATAGTTTTCTTTAAAATGGTAGGCGTCACTTTTGGTTCAAGAAATGGCCGCGTTACGATGACGCCCGTCTCACCATGAGGACTGACAGTCTTTGATATTTTCATATCCTTTCCGATATTGTTTCGCTTAGAAATCCCACGAGATTTTTTCGAATATTTTTGGAAAGAGCGAAATGCCATTGCATTATCAGAACCAAAACAAGGTTCTCGTATAGTTAAAGAAATGATTGAAGGATAATTAACTATCGATCGATACGTCGCTTTTAATGTCTCTCACTGTATGCACATTTGGTGTGTATTTTTAAAAATACGTCTAATAAAAACACATTCGAAGCAAGAAGTTTATAAGATGTACCAAAGAAATCTAAAAAAATGTTACTGATAGAATCCTAAAAATTTTCAAGTTCGTCGTGATTAGATGAACAAGCTGGATCATGTAATAGTGATGATGATAAAGTTAGCATGGACCGAGTTAAAAGAAATTCATCGCAACTAGAATTTAATGCAATAGCCCAATCATGAGAAAAAAGGTTTCCAATATTCTCAGGAGATTGAAATCCTTTTTGTTTTGTCCTCCAAGGGATCTACCGTCGTTATCGCCTAAGCGTCAACACCCGACACTAAAACATTGGTTGACGAAACATTAAAAGTCAGTCTATTGGAACGCGCATGTTTTTCAACATGTGTAAAATAAGGTTTTTTTTTCAATCAATTTTAAACTAGAGCTCAAAGTAATAGATCCTTAATTATGGATAACTTAATGTACGTCTCGTATTCTTCGTTTGCAATAGACGCCATGTTGGAAGAATTCGACAAAATATTCTTAAATGAATTCTTTTGTAATATATTCCAACATGGCGGACATCCCTTTTGTTATCGTACTCTCTTGGGATTGATTGTAAACCAAGAATATGTAGCACCAACACGTAGATTTAAACGTGATTTAGATTCAACTCAAGTCAAACTATGCAGTCCATATTGCAAGAAAAGATCATCTTAAAGTGAAATATTGATTGAAATACTGCTTAAACTGGCGAGAGAATTTGAAAATAAGCTGAAAAGTCAAATATTTTGGCGAGATTTTCGTATGATTTTATGGTACAGCGAGATTTCATGTCCGCATGCAAGACATCTGCACGCAGCCTAACATAAGGCCATGTAACGACCATAAGCTAAGCTTAATAATCATTTAGATCGTTTTCCACTCTGTGCTATACAAAAATATCAAATAACTATACGTAATAGTATCAAAGTATGATTTATACTTACGTGAAAAGGACGATGGATCAGACCTTCTGTATACCACAAGGAAACCCAACAGGCCACGTTCGATGTCAATCAAGTGACTCTTTTGCGAGATGGAGTTGGGGGGGGGGGGGGGGGTATGCCTCGTTTGCAGCCGTTGTGAGGCGCTACTGGTTCCCGTCATTCCCCCACTAGCGTCTGCTCAAACTTGAACAACATTCCTTTCCTCATTGTTTCTATTAGCCAATCAAATTGCTAGGTGATATGCAAATTCTTTATATTCCCGTGCAAAATGGCATAAGAACGTTTGCAGTTTATATTTTCACATGTATCATGTAAATGCGGAAATACCACCAAAAAAGTTTCGAATTTTAACAATATATGTTTTATATGTAAGAAAGAGGAATATACGAAAAGCCGTACAAGAATATTTGGTAGAAGTCAGTTGGATATTCCATGTATATTAGAAAGACTCGGTGGATTGAAAGACCTTCAAGACTACGCCGAATACAGTACCAAGGTCAAGGTTATACCCACAAGATTTTGTGGGGCTCTCTCTGATTGGTTAATTTCGAAGAAAGGAATGTCGTTCAAGTTTGATACTACCCAGTGATCTTGGACAAATTATCTGGCCCTGGTGACCTGTCGCGCACAGAATCGTTAAATATTCGACAATTTGTTATTTCATGAATACTTATATATTTTCTATTTGCGTATGACCCATAAGTCAATGTTCACTTTCCAAAGCTGATGCAAGGATTTTGCACCTTCAAGTCGTAGCAGGCTGCCCTGGTACGACGACCTAAAGTACCACGTGTTTCATTAAGGGATGCATAGGATCGTCTTTTGAGAAAACTTGGTGCATAGAGGTTTAGAAGTACATTGAAAAGAAGTAAGAGTTTTCTGCATTTTATGAGATCAAAGATAAATATCCACGGTAGTTTGAAGACTTTTTTGGTTCGGCTTTCTTTTTTTTGGGGGGGGGGGGGGGGGGGGGGGGGTTTGCAAATCATTGGCTGTGCAATGAATACTGCATATATTTTTCACTAAAGATTTTAGGTTTAAATTATCTTACAAGCTTTGGCTTGACTCCAGAATCTCTCTTTGATAAACTCATATAATTTCAAGTCAGCCGAGTTTAACCTTTCTATAAGTTGTATGGTTGCCATAGAAACCTCACTCATGTTATACAGATGATTAACCTTCTCTTCATAGACCCATGACGTAGCATGGGATGGTATGAATGATGGGAACCTCTTTTGTAGAATCTTTAGGTAGATTTCAAGATATTCAAGTAAACCTACTGCAGCATAATAACGATGAATGTTCTTTTTCGCTTTACGCAGAGCTCTCTTGTCTCCGTTCTTACAATACGAATGTTTACCACAGAAAAACCTCGTGATAACGTTACTCTCGCATCCTTTGTGTTGCAGCCGTAAGCATTCGTCGAAAGACTCGTCGAAATTCCCGCTCTTTTTTAGCTCCTTAAGTCGATGTCTCGGCCTATTCTTGTTTCTACGAATATAGAAATAATGTGAAATAACCCGTTTAACAGGTTCTCGAACCTGATTAATATATGTATACGTAGAAGTCAGGTTCAATTTGAACCGGAAGTAAAAATGCGCAACAAAAACAAAACGTTTGACGCCTGGACGCGAGAGTTTTTTCCTGGCGTGCCTTGCAATGATCCCTGGGTAGACACGTGACTTCCCAGTATCGTACCAGTCCTCTGTGGTTGCAAACTCTAAAGGGAAGTTCATAGTGTGTGCAAAGGCGTCCAGCCAGTACTGTGTGCTCGTACTTCCTGTCTTAAAAATCCTGTTGTAAAGTAATATATCTGGATCCAGTGGAAAGCATTGTGGATAATGGCCGTACGTTAATATGTATTTATTATGAAACCAACCAGGGGTTCTCCCGCTGCCTCTTTGTCCGACCAGGAAGAGTTGACGAGTGTTGAAAGGAGATATCGTGTCTTCAGGTGAATACAGCTGGGTGTAGATTATGATAACGAAGGCGATACTCCAGCAGAAAATGAACACAGTAAGGTAGTGGATTCTCTTCTTCGACATCCCTGCTCCTTGGTAACCCTCTACAATCAACAGACAAGAGAATGATTAATAACGATGGCGTCAAAAATGATCACGTGATCCCTCTTTCGAGTTCTTGATCAATCTCGTTCCCAGGGCCCTCTCGGCCTGACTCCAAAAAAATGGCGATCGTCGGTCGTCTTCTCGCCGACGACTGCCATGCATGATGGCCCTGGAAGCGAGGTTGGTTCTTGATGATGCCGTAGCCATTGATCACGTGATCTAAGGGTTTTGGATGACGTAGGTGCCAATGTTGATCACGTGATCGGGTTCTTGATAGAATTTTTGATGACTCAGTAATCCCTGATGATCTTTATCAAGTCATAGTTACCAATCACAAGATAACTATCTACAAATGACCCTCATTCGTGAGGCAAATATACCTTTTTCGAGTTCCAAATTACCGCTGTGTTTCTCGATTACGAGACTCATTACAACAGGGTTACACTCGATTTTGTGCAGAATTTTAACGTGTTCAAATTGAGACCTGTCGAGTTCGTTTAGCGCGTCCCCCACGACAGTTCCAAAATGCACTCCAATACCAACTCAAGCCATTCGTTTAACTAATCTCGGAATGGCTTTTAAAGCACACGGGGACAAGCACAACACCTGTAATGCGACGTGCTTCTCCTAACACCACTTCCCGCGTGTTATTACTATAACTCGCGGACATAGCACCCGCGCGCCTTTTCTATTCCTTCGATGAGACACGCGTCGAGACACAGCTTAACGAGACAGAATAATGCTTGAATAACTAGAGACGTCATAAAACAGGGTGACCAGTTCAAGATAAATATAAATAAAGATGGACGAAGGTGGATGAGGTTCAATGAAAAAATATTAAATCGCAACAGAAAACTTAGAGCAAGCAAATGCTAGAAAGTAATAAATTTAGTAGAATCGTTATCACATTAATCAAAAAAAACCTTTTCGTACGTACCTGATAATAAAATGTTTCAGTGTCTCTTGATCGTTTAACATCCGCTAGAAAAATGTAAACTTTAAATATTGACTTTTTCGAAACAAAGGCGGTTGATGAATCATTGATATCAGTGCTTTTGCGCATGCGTACTTCTTGCTGGTTGTTGAACGGGTCACTGGATTTCAACAGTTCTTTTTTACAGTCATTCTCAATCACACGCGCTCTCTTCCGATTTTTTTGTCGCGACGAAGAAGGTTGTGGTGGACGTCAATCACAAGGCGTTTCCATGACATTGTCGGAAAACACAAAGCTATAAGGGCACGTGCCTATGGAATGTCATGGAAACGACTTGATTGACGTCAACCAAAAGCTTCGTCGCTAATTGTAAGAAAAGAGCGGGAGTATTTGACTTTGAGAAATCATACACGCGCCTACCAAAAGAACCTAAAAGAGCGGGAAAAGTGGATTGTCTTTATCGGAAGACCGAGTTTTCCGGAACTTTCCTATCGGAATGAAAATACTTATCATTTGTTTATGACCAGAACTTCCAGTTTTTTCTGGTAAGCGTATTTCGGTAGTTTATGAAGCCATAAATAAGACTTCAGGCAATACCGCTGTGCTTCCTGATCACAGACTCATTTACTCACGTGATGGTGACGATTGATCTATGGGACTTTTATATGGTTATGGGCTACCTGTGCTTGACAGACATGTTCACAAGCACGGTTCGATCAAACAGCCACCTGTACTTTGAGTGACATGGATTGTTACGTGGCCTGGCTTTCCATGACTTGAGCAGGTACAGCAATAAACAAATCGAAATAATAGCAAAATGGTTCATATTCTTTCAAACGATCGTTAAATGGTTTCCTCGAAGAACCGATTCGAGTTCATGCAACAAGTAACAATCGTGAATTCGTATTGACAAATAACTGAGGTTTCCAAAGAGATAAAAGTAAAGACCACAGTCCAAGAAAGCAAGCTGAAAACTTCAGAAAAAGAGTGTATTACTTATAGTATTATTCGATGGATCAAAAAGTTCAGACTACCAAAAAGAAGACAATAACCAAAAGATATTGCCTACTGACGATATATGTTAGATAAAGAGGTATGATTTTTTTGTACTTTTCGTTGAATTTTTAAGCTTCTATTATCCCTTCAAAAGATATTCTTATATTTCCAGATAAGGAATCCGAATAAATCAGTCACCTGGAATGGCTAACAGAGGACTGCGGATTCCACGGAATCCGGCCACCTTTCATCAGGGTGTAAAATTAGCCATTTCAAAAACGAGCAAGGAAATGGGGAGAATTTTAAACTTAAATCTAACTCTTCTAAAATTCTAAAAGGCATCTCAAAATTAGTACGACATGCAAGTTTGAACATATTTCAATGAATAGAATTACAAGCTTTTAAAGGCGTCGAAATTTTACGAAGAAAGTTTGGTTAATAGTAGACATTAGAGACGCACGTGACTATTTAGATTACGATGTAATAGATTTAGAATATATTTTAATAAGAATAAGATTCAAAAGTCGTGCAAATCATGCAGCCTCTTGCTCGCTGTGTTCCTTGATTACAGATTCATTTACTCATGGTGAGCCTCCTATCAGTGTCTAAATATTCACAAATACCAACAGTAAAGTAAAGAATACACAACTTCAACAATACAAACACTTTGAAATTCCACGGACTTTCAAAACTGGGGTTTAAAAATATTTTTCAAAATCTGTACTTACATTCCATCTTTAATAGCTATGACGAGATAATTTTCATTTCAAGCTACGTGTCATTGCAGCTTAAAGCATATTTTTTATTTTCCAAACTTGTAAAAGAAAAATTTCTTACCTTCCAGCAGCAAGCATGAAGATTTCTACCAAGTTCAACCTGTTTATCGGGTTTTTCTTCTTCTTCGTCTTCATGGCCGTGTTCTACTCTTATTGTGGGGGCCTCAATGTTTGCTTTACGTTCCCATTCCTAAACGGCATCAGAAGTGGCTCGGTTCCCAAGGCTAAAGTCTTGATGACGTCGTACATCATTGACAAAAATGGAGAATCACGCAATGATGGTAAGATTCTGATTGTGCGCACTATGTTCTATATTCGCATCTTGATCTGTCAGTGCAAAATACATCCCACATGGAACAATGCAACTATAGAAGAGTAGCCAACTCCGAAAAAAATAGAATTTAATTAGCTGGTCATAGCAAGGGGTTAATCATCTACGGTCTAGGGGCCGACTAACCTCTCCCTTAGGCTTCGGCCGAGCTTCCTGATCAGTCACTGGATAGCGGTGTCGGGGCCGAAATCTCCGGCATAGCCGTAAATGCTTCGCGCTGCCATACTGCGCTTCAGCACTGGGTCTGGAGGTATGGTCCCAACTTACACAATTAAAAACAATTTTTTTTCGTTTTCTCTTTAGCAAGCAATACAATTTACTTCTACACTAAAGTCAAAGGTAAACCCCAACTACCGAAAGAAATGACGAGAAAGCCTGATGACGAGAATAACACGAGGAAAAAGAATGAGTCGAGTCCCAATGATCCTCCATCTGACATCACAGGGAACGTTGCGTTGGATATTTTACGGAAATCAAACACTTCATTGGAAGAAGCAAATCGCGAACTGTTTAGAGAAGAAAAAGTTGATAAACAAGTTGACAGAGAAGATTTGGTCAAATCAAAGCCTATACCGACCCAGTTTACCCCGATTACGAAAAACCGAGGAGATCTGGGGATAAAGTATATGCAGCCACGAATTCATCTAATCAGAAAACCCCCGAGAAAGCTTCGAAAAAACAGGATTAACAGGCTTTCTAAACAGGGTCGTATTGATAAGGCATTGGAGAAAAAGCTTGAGAGAGCGGAGGCGGTAATGCGCAAGCGCAGACCTGCCAACGAACCTCATTTTTCGAAGGTTCCGCATTTACGGAATAAAGACTTAGATAAAATAAGAGTCAATCAAAGAGAAGAAAAAATTAATTTAACAAATGAGGCTGTTAATCCTCTGGACGTTTTAAAGTATAGAAACAAGCCTATTGTGTACACAAAGCAACACAGCAACGAAGCTGAATGGGAAAACACGAGCTTGACACCAAAGTCGAGTCGACATTTTAAACATAACTTTAAAAATTCTAGACTTCATGTTCATGAAAATAAAACGTCGCCAGACGAAAAAAGAAGCAACAAAATAGAAAAGAAAGCTTTTCACTCCAAAAATGTTTTGCGTGAGAAAAAAGGAAATCGTTTTGATGCGATGAAAAGCCATGACAGCAAATTCTTTTCTAACAAGACTGAAGTTAGTAGTCAAGGCAACAATATGACGTCATCTAGCATGCTGAAAACGAAAAGGAACAAGAAGAAGGAGACAAAGGTCGAAGAAGGGAGCGGAATTAATCCAAACAGAAGTATTTCGACGAGAGAATTACGCCGGTCAATACGAAATATTAATGACCGGCATATTAAACTGGCTCTTCAATCAGCTCTCAATAAAGACGAACAGCAACTAAAAGACGATGTTATGAGAATAAAGACATCCCTAGAAGAAAACTATCGGCCATTTAATCTTACTAGAGTGTTGAGGGAGCTTGTAACAGAGGCAGAGACCCCTGGCGAAGGTAGCGAAAAATTCGCAAGAGCAAAGCAAGAGCTTCTGCTAAAAAGACGTAATAGTGATGCGGACAAACCTTTAGTAAGGGTAAAGCGTTTAGGAAGAATAAAACGACGAAATAACCAAAGCGAAAAAACACTTATTAGAGTCAAAAGATTAGAAGACGAAGAACCAAACGATTTGACAACGAATTCTCGCTAGATGGTCGGCTTGATAGAGCTTAAGCTGGATGACAAGTCAAACTGGTTGAAAGAACAATAGCAACGTAACTGAAACTTTTGTAGGCTTTCTTAGGATCATATTATGATCAATTTATAGTAAACTATTTTTCGGATATTTTCAGTGCATATTTTCAACCGCTTGGTCATTGTAGGACATAGCCACGAGGCCGAGCAATATTGAGGATGATTGGAGTATAAAAGTATATATCACTTTTCGATAAAAGGACTAGCGGATCATATGTCTAGTAGCTGTTATTGCAGTGCAATTTGGGGCTAATTTAAGGGGACGAGATAGACGCCATGTTGGTAATATTTCCCGCATAACAGTCCCACAATGCACTTCAACCCTAACTCGACCCAGTATTTTCCAAAACCTCGGAGTGGATACATCGAAGAAAAGACGAAATAGCCACCATCTTTTAAAAAAAATGTCGCCTAAAACAGTCCCACGATGCACTGCAATTGCAGCTCGACCCAGTCTTTTCCTTGACCTTCAGTATTAACGCGTTCTTTTAACTTAGTATAAATTATACAAGCTTACTTAATGTATTTTGTAAAACGCTTCGAGTTAAAATTTTACTGATTCGGATGCTTCCACATAAGATATTTTAACTTACTTCTAAGTTTTACAATGATATCTCACACTTTAACACTAAGTTTAATTCACGTTTTCCTCATTTATTATTTTAGGGCAGGGATTATGAAGAAATTAGCTTTTTGCATCTTCGAGTGATACACAAGCTTTCGGTTTCCGATAAACTGATTGACGCCAAGGTTCACGCGGATGAAGTTAGGTTCATGATAATGAGTAGCAGTAAAGTTCGATATGGTTCGTTTCCCGATAGAGTTCGCTACCAAAGCTCAGTATTCTTTGTTCGCACATGACGTCATAGCCGCCATCTTGGTCGAATTTTACACCAGAATTGTTAGTGAATTCTCTTGTTATATCAACCAGCATTTCCGTCGTGTCTTTTGTTATTTCCCTCTTTTTGAAATGATTGAACCAGCATTAACTTTGCTGTTCCCAACATAGTTCGGCATTAGAACTAGGTGGGAGTTCGACACCTGATATTGATCGGCCAAGGCTCGGTATCAGCTCGATTCCCGATAAAGTTCGGCACCGAAGTTTGGCATGCTTAATTAAATTAAATTTTCCAGTAACCACCCAGAGAAGCATCGACTACATTCCTCATGACCACATTCCATCTTTCGAGTGAAAAAAATGATACACATACGGGCATTTTACTCTGGCGTAATCAAGGCCACGTAAATAGACACTGTCCATCAAATCGTAATCGTCTCCTCCCCACTTGTACTTATTTTTGTCGTCCATCGTGAACCCCCCGACTCGGTCCCAGTCCGACTTGTACATGGCAACAATACCAAAGCCTTGTACCTCGTAGTAACCATAGTAACCAGCAAATAAATTGTTTAGTGTGGAGCATTCGAATTGGCGGACGATGATTGGACAATAGATCAGATGGCCTTCAATAGTGTGCTGTAAAGAAACAGGAAAGTCAGTCTATACGCAGTGAGGGAGGGACTGATTTCAATGGGACCATTTGGGTGGCTCGACCCATGTATACTCTGATCTACACGCAGTGAGGGAGGGACTGATTTCCATGGGACCATTTGGGTGGCTGGACCCAGGAATACTCTGATCTATACGCAGTGAGGGAGGGACTGATTTCATGGGACCATTTGGGTGGCTGGACCAGAAATACTCTGATCTACACGCAGAGAGGAAGGGAATGATTACAATGGGACCATTTGGGTGGCTGGACCCAGGAATACTTTCTTCGGGATGTTTACCTTTCTAATATCATTCAATAATGCCTCTCCAAACTTCAAATGCAAATCTACCAAGAATACTATACTGTGGGGATCGTCCACGAGATCTATGGCCATGTTAAAGGACTCTCTTCGAGAATAACGACCTGGTTTACCAACAGTCTTTATTCGATGACCAATACAACTGTCCCGCACAGCTTTCTTTAAATCGAGATCTTGACTCTCGTAGTCAAATATTATAATATCAACATTAGAATCTCTTGTTTGCCTCAGGAATTTTGCCATGTCGTCTAGGAAGATTTGCAGCCACGTACCTTGGTTTTTGGCTGTGATTACGAATGTTATCTTAGCATTTCTTTTCCATTGCATCTGATCAATATAATAAAGCTGCTGGGGATTGTTGTTGTCTTGATACAGATATTCCGATAGATGGATTGTTTTATTGGTCGTAGTCTTCATCAAGTCCAATTCTAGTAAATATCGACTGCCGTTAGTGACATTGGTCGTTTCGATGTTGACAAAAGACTTTAGTATATAAGTCCTGTGTAGAAAGAGAATTGATGATAAAACCCATCACCTTGGGCATGTTTTTACATTTCAGACCACGTGTCATTCCCTAGAGTATCATTTCTTTGTTTAACGGTTGCACATGAGAAGACACATGAATATGGATACAACTGAAAGAAAGAATTATATTCTCAAGACCACGTGTCATTCCCTAGAGTATCATTTCTTTGTTTAACCGTTGCACATGAGAAGACACATGAATATGGATACAACTCAAACAAAGGAACTTATCTGGTCTAAAATGGGAAAACTTTACGCCCAAGCTAAAGAAATGACAACCGATCAGCGACAAGGAAAATCGGGATTTTAACCACCTATCCATTAATTTACAGATTAAGAAATTTGAAATATATATATGCGTATAATATGTTCTTTTACCCTGGAATTATTCAATAAAAATGTAAATTTGTTTTCTTAAAGCTGACGTAGCGAACGCGGTGATCATTAGATAATTTTCTGTGCGAAAGTCGTACAACCACGGTAATGAAGATAGATTATACGCAAAAAATATTATAATATTATATTACTAATAATATTTACACTTTTTAATCTATTGACACACGCGTTCTTGGAGAAGCTGAAAATTGTCACGTTTGCTGCTTCATCCCTTCCCTCCTTCCTTTCTTTCTTCCACCCATCCATCCTTTCTTCCTTCCTTTCCTTCTTTTCTTCCATCCATCCATCCTTCCTTCTTTCATTCCTTCCTTCCTTCTTTCCCCCTCTTTCTTTCTTCTATCCTTCCATCCATCGATCCATCGATCCATCCTTCCATCCATCGATCCATCCATCCATCCATCCATCCATCCATCCATCCATCCATCCATCCATCCATCCATCCATCCATCCATCCATCCATCCATCCATCCATCCTTCCTTCCTTCCTTCCTTCCTTCCTTCCTTCCTTCCTTCTTTCCTTCACAAATTTACGTACAAAATAGTAATAAATTCGGTTTCAAAGAGGAGACTTACTCGTTAGTAGAAGAATTCAACCTGTCCATATAGGATGCTACAATGGCCATAGCGTCCTCTTCCCCCATACCGAACGAATCCCAAGGTACTACATCCCATTCATAAATGTTCTTCACCTTCGGCTCAAATGGATAGACATTCGTTCCATGGAAATGTTTCGATAGTGATTCATACGGTTCCTTGAGGCTTCTTTCCGAGTGGTGAACTTCGTTTAAGAATCCCAAATCAACAACTGGTAAAACCTGTTTGAATTCATCATGTTCTGCGTACGTGAGATGACGTTGAAGCAAAAAGGGGATTTTCTGTGGTCAAGTTCCTGCAGCTTTCAGCCTCGGGAATCAAAACATCGTAGTGAAAAATGGCAAGATTAGTATCCGAATCTTCTGTAAAATAGGGGGATAAACATTCTAGTGGTATATCAGAAAAGTTTGCATTAACAGAGTCTTTCCACTGGACAATGAGATGCTCGTCATGACCAAATTGTACATGGATGATGTCAATGAAGTATTTCTTGCCTGCTATGAGTTTTATTTCATTGGATATTTGAGTAGAATATTTCCAGTAATCATATTTGTATGTCCAGGCGTTTTTTTTCTTTTCTCCTACTTTGGCGATAAGAACTGAATTCTCACTTTTCTCATCGGAACTGAGCCAAATCTCCGACGAATCATCCGAAGAAATAGCGAACCTATACGAAGCGGTTTTCGGAGACCGAAGAAAACCAAAGATTCTCTCCGCGTATCTTCTTTTTCCGGGCCAAGAGAATTCTGTTCCATTGATGATTGTTCTTTTATTTGGAGCTTTAGGAAAAGGTGGAACGTTGCAAAGGGAATCCACGCATGAGCAGCATACGTTCAGCCACATATGTTGGCTGAGTCCATGGAGTTCACTTTTCTGGCCAACATCATCTATCGTATCTTCCCATACAATACGAGTCTCAATTAAATTCAACAAGTTGTATTTTGAAATACTAACTCTAGTTTTAGAAACTGTTAACAAAAATGTGATGTTAAAAATAAAAGTGAGTAAACCGAGGAAAATAATAGACATCTTCACAAAACTTGCAGATAAAGGAAACATTTTGGAGGTGTCTGAGATTAGTCGCTTAACAGAGATACTTAAAGTGAAAATGAGAAAGTCGTATTGATTTGACAACCTTTTAGTTGTCAATCAAGAGAAGCGCCATTTTTTTCAAATCTTAGTGACATTCCTAGCAACGACACCAAGACTTAATACTATTTCAAAATACATTCATTTTTGGTGGCAAACATCACTCACTTCTAACTCTTTTCAGTTTCTTCAATGCTCAACTCAAAACTATAACGCCTCAAAAATATTATTTTAAAAAAGAAAAGTAATGAAGTTGGTTAATTTTTTTCAAACTTAGTATGATATTTAATTATTAGCAACGACAACAAGACTAAATACTATTTTAAAAATACATTCATTTTTGGTGGCAAATGTCACTCACTTTTAACTCGTTTCACTTTCTTCAATGCTCAACTCAAAACGTTGACAATTCAAAAATATTATTTCAAAATAGAAAAGTAATGAAGTTGGTTTTTTCAAAATTAGTATGATATTTAATTATCTTTTGAGGAAGATTTACTTGAAGGGCGGGAAAGCCGTTGTCGAAAAATTACTTTTATAAATACTTACAAACCATGCTGTCGGCGTGTATTGAGGTATTGAATGGTGATATATTTTAATCGTTACTATAGATTAACAGATTAAAACTGTCTGAGGATTCGAATTAACGTATAAATTGATATTAGAAAGGAATTTGGGAAAAAAAAGATAATTTTCTTGGTAAAGATCGAGATAAGAGTAAAAAAAAACCCGATAGTTGTATATTGAACGTCGTTTTTCGGTTCGTAGGACAAGGAAATTCTTTCTAAAACGTTTCTTATTAAAAAAAAGAAATTTTAAAGTATCTTTTTCAGAAGAGGAGGTGGAGAAATCGTTTTGATAATAATCCTCTATTGTTTGATATGATTAATAAAGAAATTAATATATTCATGACGTTCGTACTCTGTGACGTATTCTTTCTTGTTCAACCTACGCTTTAAATCACCAAAGACAAACAGATTCAAAATCTGTGTTATGTTGCTAAAAATAGGAAGTCGGATTTTGAAATAAAAAAACTAAATTTGTGCAATGGGATTGAATAAAATATAGAAAGATTTGGAGTATTGAAATACAAATATAAAGTGATTTGAATGTTATCAAACCCCAAGGATCTACATGTGAGTTAGCCGTGCCCTGACTTAGATCAGCCCAGAGGTTGTTTCAGGGTTCAATCTGTGAGTTAGCCATGCCCTGACTTAGATCAGCCCAGAGGTTGTTTCAGGGTTCAATCTGTGAGTTAGCCATGCCCTGACTTAGATCAGCCCAGAGGTTATTTCAGGGTTTGTTAAAAAGATATTTGACTATTTAAGGAGTAGTAAACGATTTTTAGCGAACTTTTTGCGTCGCCAGGAAGATACACTCTTCCTTTATTATTATTGCTTGGAAACAATCCTACACAAAAGCG
Organism: Actinia equina; assembly: GCA_011057435.1. Taxonomy (NCBI): domain Eukaryota; kingdom Metazoa; phylum Cnidaria; class Anthozoa; order Actiniaria; family Actiniidae; genus Actinia; species Actinia equina. Next base: position 140,476 of record WHPX01001209.1, read on the forward strand.
CATGAATATCCGGCAAGAGAGCATAAATTAGAAAGGGAAACTGCTTAATAATGCACGCTCCATGTTGGGCTATTTTTAGTAACCGGATGTAAAATTTGAGAAAGTTTCATTTAAAGTAATGGTTTAAAAAACTTGGCGACTTTAGAACACGAAGTTTTAATTCTATCTTTCGAAATGACAGACTGCACTGATACACCTTTTCAAAATCCCTTGTTATTTTTAAGACTCATTTTAAAACCAAAGCGAACTAAAAGAATAAATACTTTCTTGGACGGATTTACACCACGTTAATAACACCGATATATAAAACGGCTTGATCTTTCGAAGATGGCACGGCGGCCATTTTGAATAAAACTCAACTTGATTGGCAAATGTCAATCAAACGATGTGAAAGGTACGAAGACAAGATCGCTTGACGACCTGGCGGCCATTTTGAATAAAACTCAACTTGATTGGCATATGTCAATCAAACGATGTGAAAGTACGAAGACAAGATCGCTTGACGACCTGGCGGCCATTTTCAAATGAAACTCAACTTGATTGGCACATGTCAATCAATGAGAGGTAAGAAGAAAAGGTGAAGTGAGATGAGCAAAATAGCAGCTATTTTGGAAAGAAAAAAAAAGTAACGATAGTGACTTGATTGGATAAATAAAGCTAACTTTGATTGACACTTCAATAAACCAATGTGAACGATGGGAGTTTGAAATCTCTGGGAAATCCCGATTCAAGTAAACCCTAAACTAATCCCGTCCCTCGGGAATCCCGCTACACCTGACATTTAAAGTAGTCCTTGAGTGGTGATAACAGATGTCTTATGACGGGTACGCTCCACGCGTTACCAAGCAGACGCTGGCGTTGAGGTCGTCCCATGTTGTTGACGTCTGTGTAGTGACTAGGGAACCCAAACAACCTTTAAAGAATGAAAACGTCATTATCGGTTCATGTGAAATAGTGACGTAAAGAAGCCTGCGAAAATAGTCAACTTTTCGACTTTCTGGTTGAGTGAACGAGCACAAAAATCCCTTTAGAGCAAAGATAATAATGAACAAAAAAATTAAATAATAATAATAATAATAATTAACTATTATGCGCGTGTGAGCAATATATAAGTATTAAATTATTATGATATTATTAAAGTATCGAGTCACTAATCGAGCGCTTATTAGCAACGATATTTTTTTTTCATTTGGTGGTTTGGAAATCCATATTTTCAAGAGTAAAAGGGACACCTCAGTTTTAAAAATTTTCAAGATTCCGATTGACTCAAATTTAGTTTTCAAAACAGGTGTAAAATCATCAGACGGGCTTCCTGTATCTTACCTCTCCATTTCCGTACACCACAAAATATCTTCCCGCTCCATGCCCTCGCGGTCACTGACTACCACAGGGAGCAAGTTCTTCTTTGTTTGTCTCAGGGAGTTTGCATTGGTAGTGATTGTTTGAACCTTTGTAAACTAAGAAAGACAAAATTATTCACGGGAGAGGGGGAGGAGTGGGTGGGGTAGTCAGTCCTCACTACTCGTACTTACCCTAGCCTTTCTTCCACAATTTGGTTCCAAACATTCTTGTAGCGTCAACTTATCGCCAGCGACTGGTCTGGTGGGTCTGCAAGGACACGGTGAAGAATCAGAGCTCATTGTGTGACTGAAAAGCGTGTACCGTGTATGGTGTCAAACCATATAGCCTATTTGATATACTTTTCAGCAAATTGTAGAATGATTACTTTGTCTCCCGCTAACAGATTTAATAGCACCTTGCGTCCAATAGTCGACTACCGGCTGGAATGATTTCCCATTTCAGACTACGTATCATTCCCTTGAGTATCATTTCTTTGTTTAACGGTTGCATATGACTAGAAGACACATGAATATGGATACAGCTCAAACAAAGAATCTATTCACACTTGGTCTGAAATGAAAAGATATTACGCCCAAGCCAAAAGGGACTGAAAGTTGATTCGAAACATTTTGATTGGATAAGCAGTAACCTCGCGTTATGTGAATGGTTCAAATGATTTCGGGAATTCGGTACCTTGACAGCACCGTGCCGTGTCGCCAGACAGCGTAGACAACGCTCACGTACCTGTTCATGCCTGGTAAGTTTCCCCAGAAGTACCTCGCGCGGTGGGCTGGAGACACATCTCTAGCATCAACCACCACTGGGTTGCTCTATAAGAAGATAAACAACAGAGTATGATATACCTAACTATAATGATGATGATGATGGTGATGATAATGATCATGACAGTTGTGATGATGATGGTAATGATGATGGTGATGATGATGGTGGTGATGGTGATGATGACGATGGTAATAATGGTGATGATGATAATGGTGATGACAGTTGTAATGATGGTGGTTATGATGATGGTGATGATAATGGTGGTGATGATGATGATGATGATGATGATCATGGTGATGGTGGTAATGATGATGATCATGGTGATGATGATGATGATGGTGATAATGGTCATGATGAGGATGATGATGATGATAATGATTATATATAATAAATGACTATCTTACTTGTAGGAACCTTGATATAGTCTTTTTATCAACAGCTCTCATTCCAACAACATTCTCAAAGAGCCAGAAAAAGGGACGAGATGAACCTCCATCTGGTCTGCCACACATAACGAGCCGAAAGAACTCAAAAAACAAACGGCCGGTTCCTTCTGCAACGACATAAAACGAAACACATTTCAAGAGCCCTAAAATCACCCATATATTCTCATACTTTTGCCATATATCCAGTATAGTACTTAACTATAGCTTAGAGGTTACTGTATTTTTCAATACTTTACTATACATGACTGTATTTTACCATATATTCCTCTACGAGCAGGATTGGCGATGGACAAGTCTTGACATGGACTACCACCAACTACAAGGTCAAATGGACCCATTTCTCGAATCTAAATGGAGAAATAAGTTATAATAATTGATGAAGATATTTATTTTGCTGTGGCGATAATGATAATGATGGTGATGATGATGATGGTGATGATAATGATGGTGATGGTGATGATGATGATGGTGATGATGGTGATGATGATGGTGATGATGATGGTGATGATGATGGTTATGTTGATGATGATGGTGATGATGATGGTGATGGTGATGATGGTGATGCTGATGATGATGGTGATGATGATGATGGTGATAGTGATAGTGATGATGATGGTGATGATGATGGTGATGATGGTGATGATGATGATGATGGTGATAATGATAATGGTGGTGATAATGATGATGATGATGTTAATGATGATGATGATGATTATATGATGATAAGAGAGATGATGATAGTAGTGATGGTGATGACGATAAGAGTGTACCTGTTTTTCTGTGATGTTTTTCACATCACCAAGATGGACAATCTTGTCTCCATGTTGTACTTTAGCTACTTGTATGGCCTGCTCATCTATCTCTGCCGAGTAATAGGTGTCTACTTCAATACCAAGATCTAACAAGGCTTGCAGTCCTGAAAAAAATAATGATTAACAATTAATAAATATTGATAATACAAATGATCAGTTTTTATTTATTAATATTTGCTTCCATCCTCTCCCATTCATCCATCCATCCATCCTTTCCATCCATCCCTTCCATCCCTTCCATCCCTTCCATCCCTTCCAGCCTTTCATCCATTCATCCATCACATTCATCCATCCATCCATCCATCCTTCTTCGTTCATTCAGTCTGTCGGTCATTTTGTCTGTCTGTCTCACCTGTAGCTATTCCATCAAATAAAGCAAGAACTTTGATTGGTTTACGATCTTCAGGTGGAATTATGGGATACACTGGTGGTAATTCCTGCAGAGTTGACAGTATTACATTTAATTCAGTTGCAAAGAAAGACTAGTACTGGTTCGTATGAAAATAAAAATGATGATAATGATGATGGCTATGGAAATGATAATGGTGATGATAATTATGACGATGATAATGATGATGATGACAATGATGATGATGTTGGTGATGATAATGGTGAAAATGATAATGGTGTTGGTTATGATAATGATGATGATTGTGATGATGACAATGATCGATGGTGTTATGAAGTGACTTACGTATTCAGCCTGTCTGTCACTAACGAACAGCTCGTGTAACCTGGCTTGCCAGTCTTTTCTTCTTTTGATCAATCGTTTAGTTTTCCCAGAACACATGTAACAGATCCACTTCTCTTGTGACATTATCTTAAATGGAACATTCACTAGTTAATGTTTTTGGCAAATGTTTTTTGCTTTTCGCGTAACACGGGTATTTCGGTGAAGAAGAACAGATGGCGTGACGCGTGACTACAAAGAATGCATGACTCAAAAATAGAATATTAAGGAATAAAAAGAATAGAAAATTAAAGAATAATATTATCGAATATTTCTGTTTCACTTACCGATCTAACTGTCCCTTGTCCTGCCAACATGTCAATACACAGTCCACAATAAGACCTGTGACACAAGAGAGCAATAAGTAACACGCTAGAATGGTTAAGTTGAACAGGGTATTCTATGCTTGTTACCTGAAACATCCCTCATTGTCACACATGAATACTTCTTTACCGTCACCACAAATAGTACAGTACATCTGGAAATGAACAGCAAAGATAATAAGCACAGCATGCATCACAAGAAAGAGCTCAGCAAAGCACAGCACAGCAAAGCACAGCAAAGCACAGCAAAGCACAGCAAAGCACAGCAAAGCACAGCACAGCACAGCAAAGCAAAGCAAAGCACGGCACGGCACGGCACGGCACGGCACGGCACGGCACGGCACGGCACGGCACGGCACGGCACGGCACGGCTTACCTGATACCCATCACCATCAAAGAGATATGAACATTCAAGAAACGTTTGCTATAGAAACAAGAAAACTGTGTTACAATATGTGGTTTAAGATGGGGTAAGCATTACTGATGAAAGAAATAATACTCAAGGGAATGACATGTAGTCTGAGATCGGCAAACATTACTGAAGAAAGAAATAATACTCAAGGAATGACCTGTGATCTGAGATCGGCAAACATCACTGATAAAAGAAATAATACTCAAGGGAATGACATGTGGTCTGAGATCTGCAAACATTACTGATAAAAGAAATAATACTCGATAGAAAGACATGTAGTCTTACTTTGCATTCTTTACAGAGGCCGCCCTCAAACAATGGATGTTTGGCACAGACTTTGAGATCCCCACAACCTAAACATATTTCTAAAGTAAATAGTAAAATGCAGTCAGATTTAAGAGAAATATCTTCATTGCGGATAACGAAGGATTCTGAAAAGAGCTGGGGAGCGAGAGTGTATCACGCGCGTTTTGGCGCGAAAATATTCCCGCCAAAATTACCCGGAAGCTTATGAAATATTCATACCTTCTAGCTTCCGTTTTCCGTCTAATACTTCATCAAATAATGCTGCAGAGACAATAAGAAAATCTATGTTTACTTGTTGACCCTATTATAATAGAATAATCAAATAATGCTGGAGAGACAATAAGAAAATCTATGTTTACTTGTTGACCCTATTATAATAGAATAATCAAATAATGCTGCAGAGACAATAAGAAAATCTATGTTTACTCGTTGACCCTTTACCATCTCATTGAAAAAACAACTGTTGAACGTTTGACCACGACACCGAGTACTGAAGGAAGACCTAAGCGTTCGGTTGAAAATGTTACAGGTCTCGAAAGAGCTTTGTGTTGTTGTCAAGAGTTAAACTAACATTTTATTAATTTTCTACTCACATACAATGGCGGATGTGACGATACAACCTGTGATAATGGTTGTGAGAGACGACGTGTGTAATTGTAGTTTTGTATCACGGAATAAAGCGAATGATAAACTCAGTGAGGTAGCGCTACCTTTGACATCACTGGCGAGGTTTGGTTCATTGACTGGTTTACCAAAGCGAACCTTTGACTTGTCTGCTCCGTCAGATTCATCATCAGCATCATCATCTTCATCGCTACCAGATGGTATTACTGAGCATCGAACGTTCATCTCCTCTAACAACAAATTATCATAAAAGCAAATAAGAAAATGGGAAAACCTTGTGCCCAAGCTAAAATGGTCTTTTTGCCCCACTTTCACACACACTACCACCACATTTTCCCCTTTTCGTTTCTTATTATTGTAGTTAATTGTAATTAAATTGTCAGTTTTCTTAGTTATTTGTAACTTCTCAATGTAATAGAGTGCATTTCTTATACCCGTGAAATAGTTTTTAAACAAAATAGTGCAAATTAGTACAAAACCCATTGTCTTCTTTTGTTCTATTAGCACTATTTTGTACTAAATCGTGCTATCTATTTCACGGGTATATTATTTGCACTCTATATCGCCTCCCGCTTAGATTTAGTCTAATTAGTTTAGTGCTATTTGGAGGGTGATACATTTTGTAAATATGACAATCTTTGATTCGTAAAATATACTTAAAACTTGAACTAAACTTGAAACTTAAATATTCTATGCGTGTTTTACTTCTCGACTCACATACTGTTTTCTTACGGAGGAAGGAAACGAAAGTACCCAGAGAAACCCTCGTGGTAAGGGAGAGAACAACTCATCAAACAAACTCACGGCTCGACTCACACATGATGTTTGCAGGGCTCGAACGAGTGAGTCAGGACTTGTAATGGAGAAAAACGAACATTTTACCATTATAGAATCCATGTCAAAGATAATCTGAATATATTTTTTTTATGACCATGGTACCTTCTGTTGGTGCAAACCCAAGAGGTCCGCTGGGTAGAAATCCACCCAGAGCCCAGTCCACTATCACTTCTCGATATTCTTCCTCGGTCAAGGGTTCATCGTCACTCTTGCTGGTCAAGATCGTTATTGGTTCTTCGCATTGTTGCTTCTGTTTCTTGTTTTTAACACGCTTTTTCTTTGGGGCCTTGATCTTCATGTCTGATTTGGTGAAGGCTCGTTTGGATCGCTTGGCTGCAAACTGGTTTCAAGAAATTTGTTTTGCAATAAATACTTAAGAAGGTTTCAAGAAAATCGAAAAATATCGACAAATTGGTGTCATTATCATCACCATCTTCATCATTATCATCATCATCAAAATAACCATCATCACCATCACCATTGTCATGTACCTCTAAGGCTTCATAAACAGCTTTCTTGTACAGCCCTCTCATCTTGGAAGGATTGTATTTGGGGTTGAATTCGTGAAATGGTCGCACAACAGTGTGAAGAACCTGGGATACAAAAACAAAACATTAAGATATATTATTTGCATTGTCATTCATGGCTGGCCATCATACTGGATAAGATTGCGCTTCCAGTATGCTTTCTTTTTACCTTCAATCCAAGCTCCTTCCTTCCGTATGACCTCACTCACTTATTCATCCTTTATCCCATCTGTCCATCCTTTCAATTCCTTTCATTCATTCTTTTCTCAAGACAATGTGTCATTCCCTAGAGTATCATTTCTTCGTTTAACTGTTGCGCATCAGAAATCACTTGAATATGGGTACAACTCAAGCAAAGAATCTTATTCTCAAGACCATGTGTCATTCCCTAGAGTATCATTTCTTTGTTTTAACCGTTGCACACGAGAAATCATTTGAATATAGAACCCAAACAAAGAATCTTATTATTCTTAGAGAATGAAACTTGGTCTGTAAAAGAATAACTAATTGTATCTGACCTGTGAAAACTTGCTGTCTCCAAACCACTTAATCCAGTGGTTTCCTGGATTTGGTGCAGAACGGCGAGCCTCCAGGTAAGACACCACCTTTCCTGGCCACCAGTCAAATCCTTTGAGCTTGGCCCACACTAGATCACCAGTTGAGAAGCTGACAGGTGCTTCAACCTGGAAATATGTAGAAAACTATGGTGTGAGTGGTGATGCTAAAACAGATCTGTACTTAATAGTCCCCTTCACAGTTTCCCTGTACCATTTTGAAAGGTAGCAGCGCCTTTGCATTGAAGAGGGACAAACGGTGAGCTCCCAATAATAGAGAGATATGAATATTGTTCAAGTCTATCATTGCAAGCTCACTGTTTCTCTTGCTTCGATGCAAAGGCATGGCTGAACAGTCTTTTGAGATACAAAAGATTTTGAGCACAAAAATAGGGTCTATTTTATTGATCTATGATCATACATCACTCGCCCCCTACCCCACCCCCACCCCCCTTTGTGGGCCCCTTACTTATAGACTCTGTAGTGACTAGTGTCATCTAGCAATATAAAGCCTTGTGTAGTATGAACCAAATCAAAATATGGCAACCAATTTAAATAATTATTGTTCTGCACCAAATAGCCTCATGTTCACATGGAAACATAGAAGTGCTTTCACATGCATGCATATGAAAGGTTAGTCAGTCGCTGTCAGACATGTGGATTACGTCCAAAGAGCCCTGGGGGTACTCTTGCCTGTTTAGGGTAGGGATGTGCTGCTGAGCCCTGAGAACCCTGACCCTTTTCAAGTAAAATCGCTGAAACTCATCCCTTGTAAGATCGTATATAAAAAGCCCTTTTCAGATACTTGCAATAATAGATACCCTGTTTCAGAGAGTGTGTGTGATTTCATACACCCAGCTGTTCCAGAGCATGAGTGTGATTTATATACCCTGTTCCAGAGTAAAAATCGCTGAAAACCATAACCTGTTCGGCGACATGTTCCTGCATAGTGAATATAGTGGAGTAACCCCTACCCCCTGGGTCAAATAGGTCTATTGATGAATCTTACAACTCCAGTGTAGAAACAAAATCAAACAAAATCGGAAAAGAAAATCAGTAATCAGCAACTTCTGGATTTGAGGTTATGCCCACATATTCACTGCCATTTTAAGAGTCGTCAATGCCAGCAAAAAGAGAAGTACCTTCATCTCGCATTTGTCAGGTATTGCATAGCCATCATTTTTTTGGCTGGGCACATCAACCTTTTGCTTCTTTGCTGTCTCAAGTGTTTTTGTTTGTGATTTCGATTTTCTCTTTTTCTTTACATAACCATCACAGAAATTCAATCTTCTTTTGGCTTTGCATGGTCTTTTGGGACTCGTAACCTCTGCAGAAATCTAAACAGATTAAATGGGAGAAAATGGAATGAGGAAATTGGGAAGAATTATGAAAAACAAAATAGAGTTAATAGATTGGCCTTTGAAAGTTCTGCCGTTCATTGATAGAGCAGTATATCATGTTATTGGGGGAGAGGTAGGTGAATAAAAATAAAAAAAGGAAATAAAAAATATATACAAAGAATCCATCAAAAACGTGGTTTTGTCGGAAAAATACATGATGGATTCCCCCAAAGATATCAACGTATTCCACTGGCATTCTTAAAGGCACGCATGAAACATCTTTAATTCTAGGCACTTAAATATGCTTGAATTCCTGGGCCCGCCATATAAATACATTTTATTTTTGTGTTTTATATTTATTTCATATTTGCTTTGGTTTTGATTTTTGATTTTATAAAATGTGGCTTTAAAAAGGTCCCTAGTTTGCTCTCATATTTGTTCTTTTATCATATGACCCGTACGGCCCTGCTCGTGTGCTCTAATAAAACCATTGGAAAAAGTCATGTGATGGGGGCCAGACGGGTTGACGTAAGCGGGCCGGAAAAATTCATCTGGCCCTGCTCGAATCCGCCCACTTTCTTTTTTTAATTATTTTCATTTTTGTGAGGGTCATACGATAAAATGCTTATTGACTGAGTTAGGTCGGGCCATACAGGAAAATATTTGGCTCTTGGTCATTTGTGCCGACCTCGCTGTGCTTGGTCCGTACGGCATCACCTCGAGCCAAATATTTTCCCATACGGCCCTCCCACTCAATCAATAAGTACATATTATCAAACTGCCGTAAGAAACATACACATTAATTTGTAAAATGTTCTGTGACATAAACAGGATTGTTTGTGGGCGAAGCAATCATACATATTTTTCCAGTGGTTTCCATAGTTTGTAATAGTATTATTTACAAAATGTCCAAAAATATGATGTAGTTTTTGAATGGAAAAATTGATGTCATTGCTGTTGATGTGGCTTTGTGAGTGTGTTAATATAAAAGGTATGTTTAGCCCGTATAGACCATTTATAAATTTGGACAAATATATTCATTATACATATTCTCATCTTTGCATTAAATTACTGCTACCTAACATCTATTTCACCCCGGTCTGCTCTCAGTCCGACCTCTAGCTCAGCTGGTAGAGCATCGGTAGTACAATTCCGAAGGTTGTGGGTTCGATTCCCAGCCAGGTCGGAACTTAATTCCAAGGGTCTTTCACCCAGAATAACCTTGTTCCCAAGCAAATATAACTAGCTAAAAACTAGTGTGAGCTGCGTCAGTGTTTCTAATGAAACAGTAATGATAAAAAGGTAAATTATACACCGTGAAAAAGATGAAAAAACTTACTGACGTTTCGGATGCTAGTCCTTCGTCTGAGTAAAAAAGCTTGTTCCCAAGCACTATAACTTATCTATATAATTCTAAATCTTCATGTTATTCATTGATTAAATGCAGACAATTTACTCCGGGTTTAGCCTCATATCACTGTCTAAATATTCACAAATCAACAGTCAAGTAAAGAATACATGCACAACTTCAACAATACAAACACTTTGAAATTCCATCTTCACTGGAACACATGAATATTATTGCACAAAAACGAGGCCATCGCTGAGTGATTGTAGAAGTGCAAACATGCTAAAAACGGCCTCTTGCAGATATTTCATGACCATGAATTTAGTTCAGGGCAATAATCACTTATATTTACACGTGAAGTCACACACACAACTCTAAGATATGCCAGATTAAATTAAAGCAAGCATGCAGTTGTAATATGAATAAACAAATGATGTAAAAACCCTAGATATTACTAGTTTATTATCATTAGAATAGCCATCTAAACGTGAAAACAATAGGTAAAGGAGATGTTGTAAGTATGAAAGAGTTAGGTGATGAAATGACTATGAAAACAACCAAGTTTTAATCCAGTTAATGCACTCATTGGGTCTCAGCTTTTACGAAAATGATATGTATATGTTATGTGTACATGTCGTTATAACCATTGTGTTACTGTAACATCCGTTTCAGTGGAGCCCTGCTATTAATTAAATCCACATATGCCATGGATTCGTATGATATCGGGGTTGAAGGTCAAATTCCACAGATTCCTCCATATCTCTTTGTTTACTTGGTTACTATCAACTCTAGGATAGTTTTCTGATTCACGGTTGAGCAGGTTTGCCCTAGGGACCCCTCCCTCGTGTCATTCAGGCAATGCCCTTAGCACGTGGCATTGATGGACGAGAAGAAAAGACCAAAAAAATCCATAAATTTGAAACCATCTTGAAGGAACATTGTAGCAAAAATTATCTAAAAATGCTGCTTAAATATAAGGTTTGGTTTTGACGAGTTTGCACGTGTAAGAAGCACAATTTTTGCATCGCTTGCAAGCCCAAGGTGGTATTATACACTGACTAGTCCTTGCATGTGGAGCTCATTAAGCTTGTCAAACATCAGAACAAACACAATACAGAATCAAGACTGAAGTACTCAAAACACAAAAGAAACGGCTTTTACTAAAGCTACCTTGTTTAGTTGAGGAGTAAGGGATTCTTGATTCAAAGGAGCTACCAGATCAGCCTTGCCGTCCATTATTACAGCCCAGAGGAAAAGAGATCAAACAGGCAGCGGACCTTAACTATATACAAGTCAATCAATCGATTGTAAATGTTAATTAATGTTTAACATAAATAAAAGATGGCTTTCACGCAAGGCGGGTCGATACATTAGTTCGTCTTTGGCAAAAGAGAAACGCGGTATTAGATTGATATATGATCGCAGGGAAGATATTGTTGAAAATGGTTACGTTTCACCGCTACCCTGTTTCATTCATACGACGCATAAAATACTGAATTTATGAAATTTTGACAGCTAAGGGAATACTACGTTACGGTTAGGTTAGGGAAACTTGCAAAACAAAATGAGAAATGAATGCAAATGAAATAAACTAAAAGAAAGAAGAAAGGAAAGAAAAAATGACGAGTTTTAATAAAACCACAAAAAGCGAAGTTAAAGACCGTCAGCGACAGCATAGGAGCTTAGAGTTAGTACTGTTCAATTTTTATTTCGAAGATTTTTTAGCCCAGACGTTCAGTTTTGTTCAGTGGGGTACGTTCGGCTAACGGGCAACGAAATCGCGCGATATTGTTTCAATTTTTTGATGGTTGTGAGAATATGAGTGCGATTAATTCAGCCTTTTTCAGGCTCCATTATTTAATGTAGTCTCCCTCGCATCCGTGACGACCGACACTAAAAAACGGATGCAAGAGAGATTATATTTAGAGTAGATGTCAGCAAAAATCAAACAAAATCCGAAATTTGTTGGCCACAGTCAAAAAATCGATTTCGCTAATATTCAAGTATAAGGTAGACATATAGCCAAAACAAATCGTGGTATACTTCGTTCTTTGAAATATGACTTTATTTCCGAGAAAAGCGAGAAAAACCAATCGAGTGCCGCGCGAGCCTTTGCAAAAATGTGTATGAACTTGATTGTTCAAAGACTTTTTTGGATTGTCTTGGCTTTAAATCTGTGAAATTGTATTATTTTCCAATAAATTTATGTTGGCGAAAATTTTTTTATTACCAAGTTACTTTGGTACGTCATCAAGTATAAATAACTTTCAAAAAATATTTAAACCATGTGCTATATAAAATAAAACGTCGAAAAGTAAAAATTGAGAAGTTAAACAATGTTCTAATCGTGAGTAAAGTGATTTTTTTGGTATTTTGACCTGAGACGAGTAATAAGGCATTTAAAAAATTTACTCCTGAATGCACTACAAGCACTACAACTTACCTATATTATCTTCTACTATTTTCATTAGTGCCACGCGGTCCACATACTCTCATCTTTGCATCATAATTACCGCGACCTAACATCTATTTCACCCCGGCCTGCTCTCAGTCTGACCTCTAGCTCAGCTGGTAGAGCATCGGTAGTACAATTCCGAAGGTCGTGGGTTCGAATCCCAGCGAGGTCGGAAATTAATTTTTCCGAATTTAATTCCAAGGGCTTTCGCCCGGAATAACCTCGTTCCCAAGCACTACAACTTACCTATATTATCTTTTACTCCTGAATGCTCGAGAAAAAATGTTATATTCCGTTCCGGATTCTGGATTTCCGGATCTCTTAAGTGAACGTGTTATTAGTCTAAAAATATAATCTTAAAACTAAAAATTGGACAATTCTAAAATGTCATTTTCTACTTTCTTTTCCTCTCCTTTTTTCTTTCTTTTCCGTTCTTTTCTTTCCAGGTTTTAGGAAATGACGTAAAGTTTTTTTTTGTTTCCGAGTTTTAGTATCATTCTGTGTATTTGTCCTGATTCTAAAATCCTATTTCCTGGTTTCGAACCCATGACCTCCTCGATGCCAGTGGTGCGCACCGGCATCGCGGAGGTCATGGGTTCGATTCCCGTTGAAGCTTGAAATCATTTTTCAAGTCTTTCTTAACAGCGTTCGCTTAGATCGCTCATTCACTGTGATGATCAACACATCTATCATAATAATATATAGTAATATGGAGTATTTAATTGCTTCATGATCCTTTACTGTTGCTATGATCACTATCTGTCTCAACATCAATGATTGGGGGCCAAAACAATGGCAAATTTCCACACACAAACCAAATATCATTCAAATTATTCCAGTACGTCAATGGTATTCGGTTGGTTAAAATATTCCATTGTTTGATTCTACCAATGCATCTCTCTACATGAATACGCAACCGTGCTAAAGAAACTGACTTTACAAGATCAGGAATAAGAAACTGATTTTTATCCATCAGAAATTCTGGAACAACTAGTCTAATCCCATGCTTGAGAAGTGTTGACTTGTTTGTCCAGCCTCTGTCTGCCATGATTGCATCCCCTTTCTGAAGTTTGGCAAGCAAACCACTTTGAACAGTTATGTCATTGTCACTGACACTTCCTTCCATCAAGGGAGATACAAATGTTGTCACTCCTGTAGGAGACAAACCAACAAGGCTTTTAACTGTATTTCTACTTTTGTATGATGAATATGTTGCACATTGAATCTCAAGATCAGAAGGACGTTCTATTTCCATTTCTGTGCAGTCCACAATAATTCTTACATCAGAATATAGTGGTTTGAAGCAACTTGGCATCAATTTCCTTACTTTTTTCCTACTAAGCCAAGTGTCTGTTTTCCGGAAAACAGCTGCCATAAGGTTAACCCATGTTATGACAATGGATGAAACATGTCTACTTGAAACATGTCTATCTTTCTGCCAGGTCTTCATTTGCACTAGCTCGCTTCAACTTGATGAGTGTGAGAAATAATTCATCTACAGCAGAAAGCTGTCGAACTGTGCCTGCCTTGAATTCCCTTTTCAAACCAGTATTATTTGCACCCCAGTACTTCATATGGGACTCATTAGGGAGTATGAAACCATTAAAGAAGTAAATTAGGCTGGAAAAACTTGGGAATCCTGTCCAAAACTTAATATCCTCATCAGAACCCTCAAAGCGCCTGAGTAGAAACTTATCCCATTCCCGCAATTCCATCACTGCATCTAACTGCTCTTGGACATTTCTTAATAACTTGATGACAACCTTTAGAAGGGCTAGTAGCTGTGAAGCATCTGGACTTCCTTTATCTAGTTTTTCTTCAATACAGGACAGCAAGGATTGCAACTCATTCCTAGTGAGTAAGTAGGTATCAGGATAATATGCAACCTAAAAAATAAGAATACGAAAACATATTATTATTATTGTTTTACAAAGCAATTGCAAGTACTCTGCTCATGTTAAAACAAAATTATGGGAAGCAAATAGGTGTTAATATATTATTACATATTTAGGGAAGGAGGGTTACACACCACTAGAATTAGATCACTTATTTAAGTCACTTGTACTTACTAAATTTACTTACGCACTGTCTGTTTATGAAGCAAGTCCGTCAGATCTTAATGTTATGCAATGTTTTCTAACTAGATGCTAAAGATATTTTAGATATTTTAGAACAGTGTGACCGCATACTCTATGCTAAGATTTAACATAATTCATTACATCTGTTATATCCAATTTCCTTCCAAAAGCTAAAGAGTACTCTAGGAAGCTGCGCACACAATCCTTGGCAAGGCCTAAGATAAATACAGAACGTTTTAAGAATTGTTTTTTAATAGTCAAGTTTTTAAGTATAATTTAGCAGCAGGGGAGTCTAATTTTAACGTATTTGAATTTTCATATAAGAATGTATATTGTATATATATAGACACACCTTCATCGTTGTGGACGTGTCTTTAAACGTTACATCTCTTAAGTCAACTTCGCCATTCTTGGATAAGGCAATCGGAGTTTCTTCTAGATCTGGGCAATGTGTTTGATCTGATTCCTGATCTGTGTTGGGGAGGGTAGACGTTTCTTCACTTTTCTCGAGCTGAAAATGTAATGTAATGCCGGGTGTATGTTAAATTCAAAAGTTTGTTTACATGAAAGCCTCAAACAAAATTTAAAAAAATCCTGTATGCCTACAAAATACTTACACTTTTTAAGGCACGTTTAGAGGTGTTGGAATGACGGACAAACTTCTTGAAAATTGCTGGAACTTTCATCAGCTTTGGAGCTTTGGCATATCCATGGTCTGTACCTTGGGCCAGCGAAAAACGTTCCGTTACGTAGTTGTTGTATCTTGTCACAACATCAGGCCATTCCGGACTCCAAGGAAATACTGAAGGATCAGAATAAAATTCTTTTTTCCAGCCACCTTGGAAGTGGAGTCGACACAGACAGGTCCATTGTGAATCTGTTTCTCGCGTATTTCGTGTCAACTTTTTCCACCTTCGTCTTCTTGCCTTGTCTTTGGGTAGTTTGTAAAACTTTAAATACTGATACGAACGGTTATTGGACACGCAACCAGAAACATAACAGTTAACATTTACCATTTGATTAAAAAAAAGCAAAAACGTGAAAAAATGGAGTACGAGAGACTACTAAAACCAAAACATTATACAAGACACTCCGCCATTTTGTTTGTTTACCCCGAGCGTATCCCATAGTTCCTTGTACAAGACTTTCGTGACGTAAAAGTTTCAGAAGGAGCAAGCCCCCTAGCGCGTTACACTTTCGCTTTCGCTTTAGTCTTCAAAGTGTGATGAAAGAATGGCTTCTTCTCAAGGACAATCCAATTATAATCAAAAAGAAAAGATAGAATGTCGAAGGAGACTTATTGAACAAGCCGTAAAATCCCTCACAACAGAAAGAAAAACCTCGACTTGTGTTTATCGCGATCATGTTCGAAAAGCGTGGGAAGAATTTCACGGAAGTGGGGCATCATCTTCCTTCAACGAACGACAAATTAAGGATATCGAAGACGAGATCAAGAACTGGGAAGATTTACACGACAGTAACTTTCAAGTAAAGAAACCTTCAGACCTTCATGTGTGTTATCTAGCAGGAGACAACCCCTTAAATGACTTCAATGTTTTTGTTGAGAATGGCGTCCTTCCTCAGAATATGTGGGCGATCGAGAAAGATGCTAATGTATTAAAGAAAGCCTTGGAGAATAGCAATCAAGCCCAAAAAATGCCAAAGGTTCTTAAAGGAAATTTACTTGACCTTCTATCTGATTTTAAACCAAAGTTTGATATCATATACTTCGATGCTTGTGGTACACTGCCATCTGAAAAACAGGAAACATTGAAGGTCATCGGCTCTGTCTTTCTCTACAACAAGCTAACATCACCAGGTGCTTTGATCACGACCTTTTCGTTCCCTCCCAAGCAGACTGAAGGAGCTGCTCACGACCCCGAAAGGGAACATTTAAGGGAATTATCAATAGAATATTTGAAGCACAGGCTTGTAAACACCTCCGTTGCACATAAGATTCCTCATCAAAATGAAGAGTTACTTAAGGCGATAACCGACGAGGAAATTTACAGCGAGTATATTTTTTATCAAATTATTGACACAGCTTACATGTATATTCCCGTTCAAAGAATGCTTAACACTAAGAGGAATTCCTTACTATTGGAACAAAGTTTTGTGAAGAAAAGGGACTTACTTAAAGCTATAGAGGAATTATTACCGACAGTTATGGATAAAGATCTAGAGTCAGCTAAAGATGCACTATTGATAGATTTGAGGGAAAAATCTAAGTCAATTCTAAAGCTTTTAGAAGATTTAGATATACTGAATGAAAAGCTACAAGACAAGCAAAGAGTCATCAGACTAGTAGAGAATAAGAAACAGGCTCTCTACCATTTATTAATAAAGGCATTTGAAATGAGAGAAGCAGGGCCTGAAGAAATATTGCAGCAAGCTGATAGAGAAGTGACAAGTATGTTGATACAATTACAAAAAGAACAAATAGAAATGTTAGAGCAGGAGGCACAGTTAAACCAATTAATGGAAAAAAAGACATCAACATCAGAGCAGATAGACGAACTGAATCAAGTGAAGCATGAAATCGTCCAAGACTTATCCGTCCATGAAGCTCAACCTCCAAGATACTTAGGAAAACTAGGAGATCGAATACAATCTTCAAGTAATCCTTTATGCAAAGCATGGTTTCAAGAAGTATTCCCAGACTGGAAACCAAAGGATTTTAAAAATCAGAGCATTTTGTTACTGTTAATGATCCATCTCTTGACAAATTGGATTGCTTTAATAAACAAGTGTTCCAATAAATATTTCAAAAACTTTCTGGTACCAATTACACAATCTCTTAATGGTGGAGAAGATAGCACATTTTCTCAATTTGTTGATGTGCCAAATGAAGATGTTACTACACGAATGATAGCCACTCTACTTTATGGTCAAATGGCACATCCATCATTTCCTGTATTAGATAAGCTTTTAAGATTACGGTACACTGCCAGAACCAGACAAATGTTTTCAAATCTCTTTATCTTTGATGATTGTCGCTATGTCTATGATCATTTTCCTACTGTGCAGACCTCTACTAATGTCACTTCACCACACAAGCAAATGGTGTTCAGAATGGCTGTGGATGGCTTGCGAAAACACCTGACAAACATTTGTGAGGAAGATGTTTTTAAGTGTTGCAGAGTAGTGCCAATGCAAGGAAGGGTTCGAGAGATCCCAGAGAGCGAAAAAATATCTTTTAGGGATGATGATGATGACCTACATGACAGGGATGTTGATGAACTACATGACAGGGATGTTGATGAACTACATGACAGGGATGATGATGTTCTGCATGACAGGGATGTTGATGAACTACATGAGAGCGACAATTAATGATGACCTGCATGATAGCAATGATGATGACCTGCATGACAGCGACATATTGGCCATGTAATATTCTGTTTATTATATTATATTACACTCGACAAAATTACTGGATTCTGTTTGGACAAGAGGAGTACAATTAAATCCCAAATTGTACTCTGTAGAGTACCAATTAAGTTGCTCAATTTTAGTGAGTGTATGATAAACAATAAATTACACATTCTTCTCATTCATTAGACCCTTTTCGAGTTCCAAATTACTGCTGTGTTTCTTCGGATTACAGACTTTTCACTCAGGCTTAGCCTCGATTTTGTGCAGAATATTTGTGTTCCAGTCAAGGTCTGTCAAGTTTCAAAGTAGCATACAGTTAACATATAAAGTTTCAAAGTGTTTGTATTAACTTTTACAACTTTTATTAGGTATCAATCAAGAAGGAAAATTATAGAACCAACATGCTACCCAAAGCGGAAAGTGTGAACGGGACTCTAGGTCCCATGCTAGGCATTTCCTTTTGACTAACGATATAAATCAATAGAGGATTGTCTTGGAAAATTAATACAGTTGTATTAGTAAAAATTGATAACTAGTGAATCGAGAACGGCCAAAAAATAATCAGTGGAGTTCAAACAAACAAAAGTTGTTAAAGTTGAAGTTGAAGTTGCGCATTCTTTACTTTACTGTTGGTATTTGCGAGTAATTAGACACTGATTCGAGGCTAAGCCTGAGTAAATGAGTCTGTAATCAAGAAACACAGCGGTAATTTGGAACT
This sequence comes from Actinia equina, assembly GCA_011057435.1. Taxonomy (NCBI): domain Eukaryota; kingdom Metazoa; phylum Cnidaria; class Anthozoa; order Actiniaria; family Actiniidae; genus Actinia; species Actinia equina. The sequence continues at coordinate 159,485 of WHPX01001209.1, forward strand.
CCAAAAGGGTCTATTCAGGATTCATAGATTCATCTTGGGAAAAGTGCAAAGTTGTGCAAGAGTACCATGTATGGATTTGAATGACATGTTCTTAGATTAATGGCTCACATGCTGGCTTCGCAGCTGGGGATGTAACCCCGGGCTTAATTTAGAAGTAATATAATTGAGCAGTAAAAGAAGATTTCTAGGATCGTAATATAGATATTTATTAGAATTATTACAGCTTTTTAGTCGGCAGTATTCTGGCTTCAATCGCATGGATTAGTAGAGCCTAAAGGAAAATATGGCTTTCAGTCTTTTTAGCTAATAAGATATATACATGAAGATATCGTTAAATTCTATGAGGTATTATACGTTTTTGCTAAGTTTTGAATCCGTTTACTAACCTTTTCATTTCACTTCACTGTTTTGGATATTTTAAGAAACTATACTAGAGTACAAACACTAAAAGTGTGCAACACTTTGCACCATTTAGTAGTAAATAGTGGTAATCAAACAATAGAAAACAATAGAATTAGCATAATTTAGCACACTTAGTGTTTGTACTCTATATTTGAAGAATATAATCAATAATTGAATGAAACGTAGGGAGAGTACTGTATATTGAAATTTTGTGACGTCTGTAACACAAAGTTGTTTTCACTATCTACAAAACAGAATCAGTAGTGTTTGGAAGTTCTGGGAAAAAATGCACCTAAAATGTTCCAAAGTAAAAAAAAAAAAAAAAACCGATGGAAAAACTTTAAGTTAAGAAGGAAATGCACCATTTGATTTTTATTTACAAAATTTATGTAAAAATAATCTTTTTTTCTCATAAGTTTGACATTTTTACATGCTCATGATGTTCATAAATATAATACAAGATCTAAACATAATATAAGGAAATCTGTAGCATGTCATAAGTGGGGACTCTGGACCTCAGGTAATTTTGCCAGTAATGACTGGAATGTCCTCAATGATAAAATACGTGAAGCTAAGGATATTTCTACTTTTAAGAATTTTATTAGAAACGCTTTGTCTTAGATTCTTTTTATATTTAGTGCTTATTTCACTATTCACTTGTATAATTTTAAAATCTTATTTGAGCTTCACAATGATTAATAATATATCATTTAACTTATTGTTTGGGGATGTGTAGAGGGAGGTGTATTTTAGTATTGTTATATATTTGTATATGTTTTATAGTTCTATATTTTAACTTATCCTTCTTAATATAGTTATCTTGTATTAGTCTTTTCATTAGTATATATTTACAGGACCCTAACACGCTTGTGGATTAGGCATTCCTGAATAAACATTGATCATTAAATAGCAGTACATAACAAAAGTTAGGTGTTAAATAAGCTCTAGCATACCCACACATTGGGCAACCCAGTGCACGCTCCTAGAGCATCTTGTTACCTATTTAATGTGATTCCTAAGAATTCTTACTAATGGTGTTATTTTTACATTTGAAGATATCATAGTTATTCAATTTAGTCACCATATCTTGATTCTGGTCATGAAATCGCATGAATAACCTCAAATAATACATGATGACACATTTTTGATTATTATAGAAATATCTGATGAATTGTAGGGTATAAAAAAAGACCCATTGCCACTTACCGTGATGCACCGCGGTCACAGATGAATTTCGTGGTCCATGAAATTCGAAGATTCATATATTGAACAATAACTTCATATTAAATCCTTTTCCGACATAGCACTAAGGCACAAAAATGATTTTTTTACGTTCTTTTAAGAGTTTATTCAAAATGTTGGAATTGTTTTTTCATTGGTGACACGATTGAAAATGTAAACAAATTGTGATGCATCATGGTAAGGGGCAAGGGGTCTTTAATAGAATGAATAAAGATTTACAAGAATGCACCAAAATCTTGGACAGAAAATAAATTTAAATCTACCCAAAAAATCAACAATTCTTTACAAATCATTAGATTAAGAAATATAGGTTATTTTTAATCAGCACTCTTTTGTGCTTAGTGACATTTATCTTATCACACTTTACATCACTATCTACTATGATAATAAAAATAGCAATAACAAAAACAATATTGCTGTTATTATACATTTTACTCACTATCTCCATTCTGATTGGCTGAAAACAAAGACAATTTTCGATAGTGTGCAAGCTTAACAGGATAAGTCTATTATTGGCAAAAATGTTTTGTAGGTTATAGATTTATCCTGTCAAGTTTACTCAAGGTCACTACTTGGTAGCTTTGCCATTCGAAATGAGATTGATCAGCATGTCTCTAGCTTTTTTACTCTGATGAAGGACTGGCGTCCGTTTTTTCATCTTCTCACCCTTTTATCACTACTGTCTCCAGCTTGGTAGCTTTCTCAATTGACAACATGTATAATAAAATAATTATTGTATTCGGTTTTCGCATGATATCATAAATTATCAAGGCCTCAGGTCTGTGTTATTCGCCTCGGCCTTCCGCTTCAGCAGATAACATAAACCTTGGTCTTGATAATTTATGATACCATGCTCAACCTCATTCAATAATTGTTTAATTATCATAATTAAACTTCATCTCATTGGCAAATGTTTTGGTCCCTTAAATAGCCCTAGCCCCATAAATCAAGAAGTCGTAGTCCAAGTTAGTTCTAGTTCTATAAAGTGCAAACCATACATCCGTAAAAATGGTAACTAAGAAAATTGTATAGATTTGTGAATTTCACATCTGAATTTCACAACTGCCTATGTCGCATTGTCTTGTTAATTGTGTAGTTTCAAAAATTATCCATTCCCTCCCCATGGAGGAAGTTTTTAAAGACACCCCCCTACCCCCTGGAAATTCCAATTTTCTTCCATACAATCCCTGTAGTTTTTGTTCTTTCTCTGACCCCCATACTCTTCAGAAATTCCAAATTCCTCTGTGGGGTGGGTATGGATGATTTCTGGAAGTACACATTAAAGTTCCTTAGATATCTTTGAATAGATACCTTTGATAATGATCAAAGCCAATTATTATCAAGATGTCAGGTCTACTGAGATCTACTGAACTTACTAATTTGTGCAAATTTGTGCAATTTCTTACGAAGTTTTTCACTGATGTATGGTATATACTCCAGTACTGTCAATATTTACAATTATTATATGACTGTGAATCTTAGAGCCTGGACACTAGCAAATCGAGCAATCTGATTGGATAGATCGCATCGTGAACTGGTCTAGATTCTCAAGTATTAACCGGTCAGATCGCATATTAATCGTACGGCGAAAACATTTTTTTCCCAAATTGATATATTGGTCATATAATAAAACTCTTATCAACCGAGCTTGGTCGGTCTGTACGGGATAATCTTGACCTCGGTCAGGTACAGACCTCGGTCAAGATTATCCCGTACAGACCTCCCGCTCGGTTAATAAGATCTAATTATTATAAAGTATTGTTGATTTGCAATCTTGTATACACCTATTTCACAAAAGGTTGACAGAGCCAGATGAGATGGGCAATAATTTCAAGAAATTATGGGTATACAACTAAACAATCATGAATAAACAAGGCCTTTAAAGTGCACCTAAGCCCTGATTTTGGCTAATCAAATTTCCAACGGTCTAATCGTGGTATCTATTAGGGGTAAAAATCAGAGGTTTGCTATCTTTTACAGTGTTGATAAATGAAATTTCGAATTTCTGCATTTCTTGGTATCATGAGGTACAATGTGACCAACACGTTGGGGGTTGGGGACTCTGGGGTAAGAGTATTGGGTATATGCACTTCAGAAATTTATAAAAATACCCCTTAAAGATAATGGAATTCTTTTGATAAAATATCGCATTGTCTCATTATCGCATTCTCTCTCATTGGTTCAGAGTGGAAGCCAATTGAGAGCCAAGATACCATGAATGGCTTTCCTGTGATTGGATAATGTGTATTATTCTACTTCCTGATTGGTTCAGAGTGGAAGCCAATTGAGAGCCAAGATACCATAAATGGCTTTCCTGTGATTGGATATTGTGTATTATTCTGCTTTCTGATTGGTTCAGAGTGGAAGCCAATTGAGAACCAAGATACCATAAATGACTTGTCTGTGATTGGATAATGTGCATTATTCTGCTTTCTGATTGGTTCAGAGTGGAAGCCAATTGAGAACCAAGATACCATAAATAACTTTTCTGTGATTGGATAACTTGTATTGTTCAGGTTTTCAATTGGTCAAGAGTGGAAATCTTTTCTTCATTTCATAAAAAATTGCTGGCTATAAATCTACATATCTATCAATTTTACCTATCTATCTTCAATGCACCCACATCTACAGTAACAATACATTTATGATAAAAATCATCTGAATAATTCATGGAATGTGTGGAAAAGTAGCTTCACTAATAATTGAAAAGATATAATGTACATATTTGGAGGAATATATACTTATTTCAAAAAAGTTAGTCACCAAAAAAACTAGAAAGCTGATATCACTGAGGGTCATGAGAATATTTTAAATATTAAACGTAAGCTTTTGATACAATGTGCAGCTTGAGGATGCTCAGAAGAGGTGAGACTGTAATGGTAAAAGATCTAAAATCCCTCAATAGTTATTAAAGCAGTTGAAACATGTAAAACGTAACTACCTATAATCCTTGTTGGTCTCAGCTTTGTAGCTTTTCAGGTGAGTAACTTTATTGAAATAAGTGTATCTGTATCAATTAATTCTCTCTCAAGAGATTTCTAGTAATAATTATCAAGGCCAAGAGGGATTCAATGAAAATATGTTATTTTGCGACCAAAATTCTCTTTGATCTCAATTTACATGACATTGCTAAGAATCTCTAAGGCTGAAAGGATCTTATGTATTTAGTAAATGGTCTCAAGCCCCCAAACAGCAAACCAGATGCCACTCCACAAGTTACATAAATATACAGTGAATTCAAAAAATTTTGTCGTCAACCAACTCAAGCCTACCCAACTAGACCGAAAGGAACTCTGGGTAGCAATCATTGAAGCCAAGTTGACTCCATAATTTTATCTGACTAGTTATGCCTGGTTTACAGCACGAACCTTCGTAGGAGAGCGGGAAGCGTTGAAGGAGACGTTTTTTTTAATGCCTTTATATTTTCAAAATTGTGAACTGAATCATAACTACTTTGTTTTTCTTTCCCTAAACCCAAAGACATGCATTTGATGGATTGTTTCTCGCCATTATTATCTTATTACTAGCGGGAACAATTAATTCAGAACGAATATTTAACTGCTTCAGTGATTTTTACCAATATTCCTTTCGGTCCAGTCGCGTAGGCTTGAGCCGGTCGACGACAACATTTTTTGAATTGACTGTAGACCTTTTTCCAATTCTTGAAACACAGCTGTGTTTCTTGATTACTGACTCATTTACTCAGGGTTAGCCTTGTATCAGCATCCAAAGTAAAGAATGCACAAGTTCAACAATAGAAAGACTTTGAAATTACATCAGCCTTCATTGTAACTCATGAACACTCTATACAAAATCAATGGTAACCCTGAGTGACAGAGAATTGGTAGCAGGAGATGTTGAGTTAACCCTTTGACTACTAAGGTCCAACCTCATTATTCTGCCTGTGTTCCTAGAGCTATTCAGAAAGTTGACCAAAAATTGTGCTCACAATCATTTATGTGAAGTTTCCGGACTTTGATTGAATAATACCTCAAGTATCAGGGCCGTAACCAGGGGGGAGCACAGGGTGCACGTGCACCCCCCCATAAAAGCTTAAGGTCTGCTCCTCCATCTCTTTTTTTTTTGGTTCTGCTTTCTTTTGGTTACCTTTTTTTCTTTTTAGTTCTGCAAATTATTGCCTGTAGCATGTGCACCTCCTTGCAAGATCCCTGGTTACGCCACTAAGTTGGTTATGAAAAAAACGATCAATGGCCCGATTTTATTCGATGTGCACCCTCCCTGTAAAATTTCTGGTTACAGCCCTGAGTATGACAACTGAACAATGGGTTACAGTAGGGTATTTTCTTGGGTGGACACAGGCTGATGAAAAATAATGATAATTTTCGGCCTGTTTTGGTCTGTTTTTGACTTTTTAGTAGCAAAAGGGTTAAAGTCTGACCAAAGAGCAATATGAGAATCCCTTTGATACAGAAGGTTGAATTAACTACAACAAAGCCAGCTAAGTTTGGAAGGGTTTGCAGTATTTTGCAACACTAGGGCAGCAACTGATTCAGATGCCACTCTTCCCTATACCAAACGTAACACATAAGTTATGATAACTGAAAATATTTCTCTTTCATTCCTGTAGAAAAGTGAATGAGCTTCACCACAATTATGTAAGTGGATTGACTGCCTAGCTTTACCTATTTGATGTTTTAAAAATAAAAATTGATGTCAAATCTATAGAAGAAGCTATATGCTGGCTTTCAAGGTAACAGCCACCCCCCTGATATCATCCAGAGTTTACCAATGAGTTTTCTGACTGAAGTCATTTTTCTGAAGTTGATTTAGTCCAACTTAATTTTATTAGGTTAAGCCCTGGAGTGGCATCTAGAACAGGCCTTAGGCACATGTAGAAGTCAGAAGGCAGCCCTCTGCTCTGCTACTACTTGTACCATATACCCAACACACAATTTAAAAAAATAGATTAAGCATAAAGAATTTGATAGATCTAAACAGGTTCTACGTAATCGGCAGGGAATAACCCCAGCTTGCCTTGAAAGCGTCCTTCGCACCAGCCCTGGTCATCCATTTCTGAGAGCTTTGTTATGATCTCACCAGCTTTAAATGATAACTCATCCCCTTCTACACCTTCATAGTCATACAGGGCTCGTACAGGTACACCTATGTCCATGTCGACCTGGGGGGGTTCATTACCCCAGTCGTCTGGTTCTGGGGCATACTCTTCAGACTCTTGGTGTCCAAATGGGCTGGAAAATAATATTAGTTGTCAGATGCAAGGGGTCTATAAATATGGTTATATGATGGTGGTGGTAAAGGTGAGGTGGAATTATAGGTATTGTATGATTTACACTTACTTTTGTTGTTCTTGTTCATATGGAGGCGCTGAAGGGTTCTGCTCATTGACATGATTATATGACGGCGGCGGTGAAGGTGGGGTCGGGTTGTAGGTATTGTATGATGTCGCCTGGGGCTCGTTAGAGATGTAAGCATTTGACGTCTGGTTGCTTTTATGTCCTACTTGATTTTCATCATATTCCTAAAACAAGACAGATTGATAAGTAACTTTTCATCATCTGAAGTATGGTTGTCCTTATAACAAACCTTTTATAACTTTATCGATACCAGAAAACATCCTCTGGGCTGATCTAAGTCAGGGCATGGCTAACTCACAGATTGAACCCTGAAATAGCCTCTGGGCTGATCTAAGTCAGGGCACGGCTAACTCACAGATTGACCCCTGAAACAACCTCTGGGCTGATCTAAGTCAGGGCACGGCTAACTCACAGATCAAACCCTAAAACAACCTCTGGGTTGATCTAAGTCAGGGCACGGCTAACTCACAGATCTAACCCAGAAAACAACCTCTGGGCTGATCTAAGTCAGGGCACGGCTAACTCACAGATCTAACCCTGAAACAACCTCTGGGCTGATCTAAGTCAGGGCACGGCTAACTCACAGATCAAACCCTAAAACAACCTCTGGGTTGATCTAAGTCAGGGCATGGCTAACTCACAGATTAAACCCTGAAACAACCTCTGGGCTGATCTAAGTCAGGGCACGGCTAACTCACAGATCTAACCCTGAAACAACCTCTGGGCTGATCTAAGTCAGGGCACGGCTAACTCACAGATCTAACCCAGAAAACAACCTCTGGGCTGATCTAAGTCAGGGCACGGCTAACTCACAGATCAAACCCTAAAACAACCTCTGGGCTGATCTAAGTCAGGGCACGGCTAACTCACAGATCAAATCCTAAAACAACCTCTGGGCTGATCTAAGTCAGGGCACGGCTAACTCACAGATCAAACCCTAAAACAACCTCTGGGCTGAACAACCCTGAAGACTTTATTTAAAGAGGATGTAGACTTAATAGTGTAAATACACTAACAAACTTGTGGTCCTCTAAGTTATAATATGAATAGATACTATAAAAATGTATAAATATAAATCTTAGTCAGGGCACCTGGAGAAAAAGCATCAGGGAAAGAGCTAACATACTCTACTCACTGAGACTAGTCACTGAATACACTTTACTGAACATGATTCTACCTTGTACCAGATGACTAGCTGTCTGTCTGTCTATCTTGGTAGTGTCTAAGCACCCTTCAGGTAAAATTAAGTCTGTTACTGAACTGTAATAATGTTCAAGCTTTTCTTGATTTCCTAAAATGTACATGAAGGTCGTTATTCACTTGACTTAGCTTGTTCATAACATGTCGACATCCTACTGACAAACTATCAACGCCCTACTGAAAACTTACCAACACCCTACTGACAATCTACTCACACTGTACTTACAATCTAACAACACCCTACTGACAACCTATCGACACCCTACTGACCACCTATCAACACCCTACTGACAACCTATCGACACCCTACTGACCACCTATCAACACCCTACTGACAACCTACCAACACCCTACTGACCACCCACCAACACCCTACTGACAACCTACCAACACCCTACTGACCACCCACCAACACCCTACTGACAACCTACTTACAACCTACCAACTACCTACTTACAACCTACCAACACCCTACTGACAAACTATCACACTCCACTGACACCTAACTGAAAACTTACTCCTACAAAAACTACAAATCATTCAATAGTTTACCTAGTATAGGAGAGTGACATTCCAGTTCACACTGTCTGTCTAATGGCCTAGTTTCTTCAGTATTACTGTCTTTACTGTCACATGGACCAAGGTTCTCGTAAAACAATCTGTCTATGACCGGTGAGTCACATGACTGTGGCAACAACAAGTTGAATATCTGCGCCACAGTTTTATGTCTACGATTTGTTGTTGATGGTTCAAAGGGTAAGCACTCCTATAATTTCACATAATGAAATAACTAAACTATCAGAACATGCGTAATGAGTAAGCTTGTAATTTACTTGAATATTAGGCTCCTAATTTACCTATTACGCATGTTCTAATATGATTTCCGAGCCCATCCCACGCAGCCTACCGCCTCATCTCTCATAACTAAACTATCACTAGAGGGAGGTTTAATATAGTTATAAATAAATGAAGAGATGAAAATCTTTTCTTTCTTTCTTTCTTTTGTTGAAAAAAATTTAAGCTCTAAGCAGGAAACAGAATGTATTAGATTAATGATGATGGTGATGATGATGGTGATGATGATGATGATGGTGATGATTATGATGATGGTGATGACGATGGTGATGATGATGATGATGGTGATGATGATGGTGATGACGATGGTGATGATGATGATGATGGTGATGATGGTGATGATTATGATGATGGTGATGACGATGGTGATGATGATGATGATGGTGATGATGGTGATGATTATGATGATGGTGATGATGATGGTGATGATGATGGTGATGGTGATGACGATGGTGATGATGATGATGATGGTGATGACAATGATAATGACATTGGTACTTACTGTGATGGACAAGATAATGATAACAATGTTGATAATAACTTTAATACTATTTTTATAAAGCGCATATTCCATATGCATATGTTCAGTACACACTCATTTAAGAAACATAGCTGAGAACCTTTATAGCGTGCATATTCCATATGCATATGCTTACATGCTCGCAATGAATGTTAATGATAGAGATTTCAGACAGATTTCACCTAGATACATTTATGTGTGTGTGTGTAACCTCCTAAGGCTGCGTTCATAATGTATGGCTGAGGGGGGAGCAGGTAAAATTGAGGGGACATCGGGAAAATTTTGGCAGGAGAAGGGGGGATAGACAAATTTTTATCAGAAAGATGGGGGGGATGCACAATTGTTGGAAGAAGCTACAAGCCTTGCTTCCGGAGAATCATATTTTTTTTGCATGACTTTAAAGGGGGGTGTTAAGAATCATTCTGAACATTTCAAATTTTCATCTGCCCCCCCTGCCATACATTATGAACGCAGCCTAAGCCTTTACTCCCCTTGTGGGGTATAGGCCATCAACAAATCTGAACGCCAGTGCGTGTGTATATACTAACCTCAAAGACTGGCCAGTTGGGTGGCATTGCTGTCCCATGGTTTCTTGACCACCAATCCAAATCTTGCAGACTGCTGGCCATTTGAAAGGACGTACTCATTTGAACAAATATACCTGAGAACCTGTGATGAAATAATAATCATCATATTAGGTAAGGTCTTTATTTATAGACAAACATTTTTAATGTGTGACTACACCAACCAAGGACACCCAGACAAATTTTCATACAAATTAGCCAATCACAATTGAGTATTTTAAAACAATAGAATCTTTACAAATTTTCCTCTTTAAAATCATATATTCAACTACATACAGTGTGTGTATGACCAGAATTAAACAAGAAACAGCTTAAAACCCAGAATTCAGAAATCTATCTGTTATGCAGTGGTAAAATGTGAGTTTTTAAATTTGTTTGGGTAGCCTTGGTTGATGCAATTACAAAAATTAACTAACTAAATGAATTATAAAAATTACCCGCATACTGAATAATAATCATGCAAAAGTCATTATTGGTAAGCACAGGTAGCATAGCGGTGAGAGCGCTTGCTTCTTATCAATGCGACCCAAGTCCAACCATGCTTGGTGTTGTATGTGAGTAGAGTTGTTTGTTGGTTATCTCCTGTTATCTCGAGGGTTTTTCATCCGGGCTCTCCAGTGTTCCTCCCTCCACAAAAATCAACTTTTAAATTTCGATTCGAGTGCTAACCCTTGTAAAGCAAGGACGATTTACGATGATCGTAGAGGAGCAGGGATGAAAGGGGTGATGATTATGATAATGATGGTTGATTGCAATGGTGAATATTTTATTATCAACAACAGTCAGTGTTATCACAAAAGCAAGCCTTATGCAAACTTCACACGAGCCTACGCATTAAAAACAATAAATAACAAATTACTTATTATTCACTGATAATTGTAAGCTGCACGCCTGCTAATAGCGTCTTAATATGCAGTGCATAAAAGTCCTCCACTGGTCATAAAAATGTAAAGTGCATTGAGATGTTGTACAAACACGCTATATAAGAACCTCCCATGATAATAATAAGGGGGTCCTCTGAGCTTATTAGGTTTGGCTCATGCAAAGTTTGACATTCATATATTCGGCATTAGGTAGGACTCTTTAAGACCCAGTATTACTACTTTCATCATTTTATTTTTAGCACATGTCACACTGTAGTTTTTAATTTCAACATTCATCCAATCAAATTTAAGTATTCTGACAGATTAATGAAGAATACTCTATAGCTTGGGCTAACAGGAAAGAACTCCGAACCTGATGCAACAATATTGAAATTGAAAGGCCATATTCATTACAGTCACTGTAATTTTAAACAAATGAAAGTGAAATAACGGATGAAGTTTATTCATTTCAATTTTTTAATAGGTTTATGTCAGTACATGGGATCTAATTAGAAGTCTCATATTTCACTTTTGCGGGGGGAAAACAATAAACAAATTATAAACCTTCAAACTTTATTTATACCTTGAAACAACCTCTGGGCTGATCTAAGTCAGGGCATGGCTAACTCACAGATTGAACCCTCAAACAACCTCTGGGCTGATCTAAGTCAGGGCATGGCTAACTCACAGATTGAACCCTGAAACTACCTCTGGGCTGATCTAAGTCAGGGCATGGCTAACTCACAGATTGAACCCTGAAACAACCTCTGGGTTGATCTAAGTCAGGGAATGGCTAACTCACAGATTGAACCCTGAAACAACCTCTGGGCTTATCTAAGTCAGGGCATGGCTAACTCACAGATTGAACCCTGAAACTACCTCTGGGCTGATCTAAGTCAGGGCATGGCTAACTCACAGATTGAACCCTGAAACAACCTCTGGGCTGATCTAAGTCAGGACATGGCTAACTCACAGATTGAACCCTGAAACTACCTCTGGGCTGAACTAAGTCAGGGCATGGCTAAATCATGGATAGAACCCGGAGTCAACCTCTGGGCTGATCTAAGTCAGGGCATGGCCAACTCACAGGTCGAACCCTGAAACAACCTTTGGGCTGATCTAAGTCAGGGAATGGCTTACTCACAGATCAAACCTGAAATAGGTAATTGATCTGTGCTTTAACTCTGTCGTGCAATATCAAAACAAATCATTTCACAAATGTAACAGATTTTCAACTCCTTATAACCTGAATCAAATTAGCAATGAATAATTGATAATATTAATACTTATCAGTTTTAACAAACATATTTTACTGTAAATCATACCCTTCGAGGATTTAAATCTCAAAATCAATACTGAAATCTAAACTTCGCAACAATCAGTCTATCAATAACACGATGAATATTTGTTCAAAATACTAATTACTTAAACAATTAACATTAATATTTAATCATAAAACTCATAAATTATCATTAGGATTTACAAGGATGATCAGATTATGAGCGATATTTATTTATGCAGGATTTATAGTTTTGATAGTGAACAAGCTTGATATTTTGAATCACACATATTTGTTAAATAAATTCAGTGCCGCGAGCTCTCTTTACCTCAGGACATATTTTAAAATTTAAACCCAAGTTAGATTCGTATAGATGAATCATTTATAGTCTTGAAATCTTTTGGAAATTCTTTAAGTTCATTGATGCATAATGATTGGATTTAAAAACTAATTTAAAATACATCTTATAGTGAGTAAAATCGAAAATTAAGAGTGAAGACGCTGTAGTTTTGAGCCCTTCTCGTGGCAATCAGTCTCCATTTTTATCAACGATTAACCACACCGTTATAGAACAAATTTGGTTAATAAAATTTAATTTTTAATAGGTTAAAATAAGAGAAAATAAATAAATACTCACTCAGGATTGTCTGCAATATTCAAGCAACGATGATATTTCATCAAAGCCTCTTTGAAAAATTCTAGTCTTTTCTCTTCAAATTCTTGGCACTTTTGAAACTGTCGGGTCATTCCTTCTGCATATGTATCGTTGTATTCATTAGTTATTTCCTCAAGTCGTCTTTCATATTTAGCTTTAGCTTTCTCCATGTCATCTTTCTTTTTTTCAACTCCATCTTCGAGCTTTCGAAGTTTTTCTTGCGGGAAACTAACGTCGTGACTCGCATCGCTCACTTGTTTTTCAGCTTGTTCTTTCGCTTTTGTAGCCCCGTGGTAGGCCTTTTTTGCTCTCATTACCTTCATTAGATATTTAGCCCAAGGTTTCTGGGCTTTCGCAAAGCCATCTTCAGCATCTTTAGTTTCTTTCCATTGGAATAACGACTTATGGTAGTTTTCGTTTTTCCACTTCTTCACCCACTCGTGCACATCATTCATCAAGTCTTCCTTACACTTTACGTGGATGTTTGAACGAGAATTTGCTTCATTCACTGTTCCTTTCATTGCTTCCTCCATAGTGTTATATTCAGGGCCTAGTTTGATAGTTTCTTCCCATTTTTTAGCCCAGTTTTTCAGCTTGTTAGCGTACTTTGCTTCGATCTCAGCTCTCTCGGCTACCAACTTCATCAACTCGTCACATAACTTTGCTCCATCGTCAATGCGTTTTACAGTCCTTCTGTAGTTCCCAACATCCCAAAAACTATCCGACGAAGCACTTAAGTTCTCGTCCGAGCCCCTAGGTGTTCCTCTAACTGACATTTTTGAGTCTTAAATGCATAAAATGAGCTAAAAGTAGAGCATAATCTTTACTATTCTTGACGAGATCTTTCCAGGTCTGTTTAGAGTATAGAATGTCTATGGGGGGAGGCGCTGGGCGTGTTTTGGTCTCTTGCGCATGCGCATTATTCATTTTGCGTTCCTGAGGCAAAAAAAACTTTCCGGCAGGAAAAAAGAGAATGTAAAAAATTTATTCGTTTTGTTCGAAATTCAAATTTATATTTCCTTTTAGAAGTCTTATAATGAAGCAACTAATAAACTTGAACTCATGCCGGGAAGTAGTTTTAAAAATCCGTGTTTGTAAATAACTCGAGTGTGCAGACCACGGTATGACGTATGAGTGGGCGTTACTCAAAAATACTACACAGCTTTGAGGAGGGGAGTCAAAAATATGTTTTAGGCTAGCAAGAAAAGATACTTCTTTATGAAAAGGAATGAATAATCGAATGGAAATATTTTTTTTGGGTGCAAAAGCTTTAATTCTTGTATAATAAACTACTTTTTTTTCGTAGATTTTAGTATGGGTTTCCTGTTGTTAGTGTAGAGATTTTGTGACCACTGCTGTTATTTTTGAATATAAATTTCGTGACATTAGCCTCTGATACAAATAACGATATCTCTTAATGCTAAATTTTTCAATCGAAAGACAAACTTTAGTGTGCTTTATCCCTTTCAGCTTTCGAGTTTTTTCGCTTTCTATTTTTCTATGCCATTTTTATCGTCACATTAATAAAGTCTAGTCTCGTTCCCAAGAAAATTGATCCCCCGTCACTCCAAAAACCTGTAATTTATATTCATGGCCTACACACTGCTATATTTTTAACTCATACATATTCGATAACGACTTCAAATGCTTTAAGAATGCTTAAATATTTGCTTTTTGTTTTTTGAGGGGGTATTTGGGTTTTCTGGGTGATTTTTTTGCGTGAATTTTGGATAAATTTGGGTTGAAATTACGTTAGAAATTTCTTGGATTCTGCGCGCCTCGTGTAACGCCAGAACGAGGCTCGGTTTCTCGTCGTCTAAGTTGATTGACTGATGTTCAAATATGGCTACCTCATTCTTGAAAAACGCTTCATTCCTCGCTTCTTTTAACTGCAAATCCACTCCCAACAACCAAACTAGCTGTTGATATTAATTTCGAAGTCATTTGTTTGGTTTTTAACGGGTATTTTTGAGTTAGAAGAGCTTGGTTTTATCGCGTGACGTCGAGGAAATCGTCGCTTACTGTTTATTCTTGTGCTGGTTTGATATGCGATACTACAGTCAAAATGAATAGCAAGCCCAACGACGACTCGGGAGTTTTAGAGGTGCAGCAAGAGATAACGACTACCGAAGAAACTCAAGGATCTGTCCTGGAAAGTAGACCTGAGAGAATCCGTCGATTAAACCGAGAAAGACAGCGAAGAAGGCGAATGAAACTGAAAATGTCACGCCAGGATGAACCAACCATGGCGTCCGAATCGAGTAGTAACGTTAACATGAACTTAGACAACCTTGAAGCGGTGTTTGAAAACGCTAACACTGGCCATGACAGGGACGATATTGAAGTAAAAACTGATTCCGAGCATGCAGAAACTGGTTTAGGAAAGACTAGAGCAACTAGGAGGCGGATTTCGCGAAGGAAAAGGACCCCAGTGAATGTTTCTTCCCCAGGAGAGACGGCTAACCAAGGTGTTAGTGAGTCGGCAAACAACGCCATTACTGAAGTTTGTCACGGAGGACAGCTTACTACACCGAGTAACGAGCTTTCTGAAGCCACTGATCAACTAGCTGTGCTTGTTGTGGCTAGCGAAATCGAGGTATTTGGTGAAAATCCCAGTAATAGTGGGGTTTTGAACGGCGCTGGGGAGGAGGAGAGCCACGAAAACGCTTATGCTGACACCGGAGAAGCCAAGCGATCAACCCGATCAAGAAAGCGGGAAGATGGCGATGAAGCTCGTATTCCTCGAAGGAAACGCTCCAGTACCAACTCCGAAGAAGAAATCACCGTTCGCCGTGAAAAACAACGCGAGCTCAAACGAAAGCAGAAAGAAAGAATGACGCCAGACCAAGTTGAAGCTCTTCGAGCGAGATACAGAGAATGGAGACGAAGGAGAAAAGAAGTTATGACGTCCGAGCAACTTGAGATAATCCGACGTGGTAATCGCGAAAGGCAAAGGCGAAGGCGCGAAAGACTTGGTGTTCGTAAACGTGCAGCTTCGACTTCTTCGCAAAGCCGGGGAGCGAGCGAAGCTGTTCTTCAAGGAATTAGGAACATGCAGACACAGGGAAGGAGTGCTTCGGAAGCCTCTTCAGCTGGAGATTCTTCCAAAGGAAGCGTTTCAGAGCTTATGACGGCGAGTGGTTTGCTCGATGACAAGACAGCTCCAAGCAGCGTGATGGGAAGTAATTTGCCTTCAAATTTGCCTACAATGGTAACTCATTTACAAGCTTCTATAGCAAATAATCCCAACCCTCAAGTGCCAACAACAAATATTGTGTCTGTACCAGCAAGTTATGCTCAACTTCAAACAACAACAATTCCAGTAATTGGGCCACAGGGTACGCTACTCCCAGGAATGGCGGCTGGGACTTTTTTCCCTGGCGTTACGATGCCTGGGATGCAAGTGGCTGGTCTACAAGGGGCTATTTTTCCAGGTATGCCTGTTCCAGGAAGTGCTGCACAAGCAGGAATAATCCAGAGCTCTGGGAATCAAACCATTACTACCATTCCAATGTCTGGTGTTCCTGGAATTCAAACTGCACAAGGAGGATTTTTGTCTGGAATACCAGTGACCAGCACGCAAGGTAATGTACAAGGCGTACAACAAACATATCCTAACCCACCTGGATTTCCAAGAGAAGGTCAAGTTCTGCATAATTTCCAGACGCTACTGCCTATAACCCCTGTACAAGGACAGACACCTGGTATGACATTTATAACCCAAGTACCATTCACAAGTGCTGGCCAGTTTCAAGGATTACCTGATCCTAAATATACAGTAGCTAATCAAGCCAGTGCTCAAGTACAAGGTTTGCCTCCTGTTACACAATTAGTACAAGTTCCTATTCCAGTGGATAGTACCCCTGCTGAAGACCCAAAACCTGCAGCCACAGAGCAACCAGGACAGACCAAGGGGAAGCCTAAGACAAGAGGAAGAAAAAGGAATACATCTGCCGCAGAAATGCTGGCAAGTTTGAGTAACTACGTTCCTTCAACAAGCACTCCAATGGCGTCCATGCTGTCAGCCCTCGCGTCGTCGGCAAGAGATAGACAGTCATCATCTACACCTCAAGGAACAGAAGAATTAACTGGCGAAAATGCTCAGAACAAGACTATCGTCATAGAGGCTTCACAAGGTCAGCAAAATCCATCACAAGCAGCCTACGGCATGTACGTCACTCAACCAAGAGGAATTGATCCCTACATGCTTAGAACAGTTGTATCAACAGTGCAGACTCACACTACCATAGATGTAAACTCCAACAATTATACTCTTGCTGCAACAAGTAATGGCCCATCCAATATCCCACATATGAATACCTTTCTAACAGCCATTGGAGGACCACAGCGATCAACTGCAGTCCCTTTAACAGCAGCACAAGTGACTAGAGTCCCAGGCCAGCATGTTGTTGATGCCGATATGATATCTGTTGCAGTAGCAACGGACATGATACAGAAAGCAACCAAAGGTACCAATACTGGTAAAGTAGAGAATCCTGATAGCCTTATATCTGTGGGAACAATGACCGACTCCCTGTATCGATCCTCTGTAGCTACTAATACTGAACTGGCCAATAACAGTGGGGTGCCGATAGAAATCAAAGTTGAAACTGATGAGGAGGTTTAAACTGCATATTATAAGATCAAGGTACTCGAACACTCATGCCAAGGAAGAGTTGGTTGTTATGAAGTCTATCCAACAAATACTCAACCTATTAACTTGTTCTTTGAAAAAGACTCGCTAGAAGTATTTTTATTACAGGATATGACTGATCATACTGTATAACAACCAAGAGATATCATGGCGTCAACATGTATACTGGTCCAGGAACCACTACATGGCTTAGAAGATGTACCTACAAACGGTAAAGTAGAGCAACATAAAAATAACAAGTCTGGTACTTTCTTGTGATGTGTCATATTATGTTGCACAAAAGTTACCAAGTAGACTGCAAACAATAAATCCATGAAACACTAATTACTAAATAGTACAAAATAGTGCTAATTAAACAATAGAAAACAATGGAATTAGCATGAAATTGTGCTATTTAGTATTAATAAAGTTTCATGGTTATATTGTGTGCACTCTACTGTATGTTTCTCCATTAGAAGGTACCGTCATTATAAAATAATTCTATTGATTTAGTTAAGTTGGTGTTATGATACCTGTCGTTACTACTGTACTTACTGTGTTCTAGTAGAGTGCTTTGTGGGGTCATCAAAAGTTGCATCTTATTTTCAAAATTTTCAAAATATAAAGATTTCTGTAGTTAATGTTTGTGGTTTCGAAAATTATTATAGTTGAAACTAACTTTTTTGGTATTTGGTGGATTTTAGTTTTTGCAATAAACTTAATTTAACTTTGAAAATACTGTAATGGAAAAGTTAGTGTGTCTATTATCCCAAGTTACTAACTCACAGATCAAACACTGAAATAACCTCTGGGCTGATCTATGTCAGGGCATGGCTAACTCACAGATCAAACCCTGAAATAACCTCTGGGTTGATCTAAGTCAGGGCATGGCTAACTCACAGATTAAACCCTGTAACAACCTCTGGGCTGATCTAAGTCAGGGCATGGCTAACTCACAGATTGAACCCTGAAACAACCTCTGGGCTGATCTAAGTCAGAGTATGGCTTACTCACAGATCAAACCTGAAATAACCTCTGGGCTGATCTAAGTCAGGGCATGGCTAACTCACAGATCAAACCCTGAAATAAGCTCTGGGCTGATCTAAGTCAGGGCATGGTTAACTCACAGATTGAACTATGTAACAACCTCTGGGCTGATCTAAGTCGGGGTATGGCTAACTCACAGATTGAACCCTGGAATAACCTCTGGGCTGATCTAAGTCAGGGCACGGCTAACTCACAGATTTATCAAATATGAATTTGGGGTGTTTACACATTTTTGATTTATCCTGAGATATAAATTTATTGGAAAAATAGGATTTTATAGTAATATTCTAACGAACAAACGTAATATATCATAATCCTGAAAATTTCTAACGATTTAGGGTTTTCCATTTCATATAATGTTGATCTAGCATTCTAGTGTCCAAAAATATAATATATATTAAAATTTTTTAACTCCTTCTCTTCGTAGCAGTTATCATTATTATCTTTAATGTAACGACACTATCATAACACAGTATGGAGATGTTTTTGTATGAGTGGAATGTATGTACATTGTACATAATACTTTTTCGAATTCTTAAAGTACTGCTATTTTGATTGACTATGGATTTATTTTCTCAGCCTCAATTTTGTGCAGAATATTCATGTGTTCCAGTTAAGATCTGTTGAATTTCGAAGAGTTTGTATTGTGGAAGTTGTGCATTCTTTACTTTCCTGTTGGTATTTATGAATATTCAGACATTAAAACGCTAACCGTGAGTAAATGAATCTATCATCAAGGAACAGAGCAGTTTTTTCACGAATTCAAGAAAGGTTTATTACGACATGTGTAAGATGCATTACAGCTTCAATTTTTGTTGTATTGTCTTTCCCACTCATATGAAAACCTCTTTTTGAAACAAACATATATCCATGGTAACCATATTTTTAATAAGTAGTAAAAGGTTTTCAATTTATTAGCATAGTCAAAATATTTACTAGTATGTTTTATGGAAAAAGTGCATATCATAAGTAAGAGTAATTGCAACATTCAAAAATTGAATATTCCAAGATGTATTCTCAAGAGTGTATGGACTACCGATAGAGCTTTCCTGAATTCGCTTGAGTGACCACAAAGCAATGTCTACAAGTCGAGGTTAGACATATTTAGTATAAATACACAGGTGATTATTGAAAATCTTGTGCTCTGATTGGTCGAGGAACTCAGATTATCACACGGTAATCACCTCCAGCGATAATCCAAAATGGCGGCCAGCCATAAAATGTCTTTTATCTTCTTTTTTTTCTTTTTTTGAAAGAATCATGCAACTGTGTATTTAAACTAAAACAATTATTCACCTCAGGCTCAGTGAATATCGGGAATAATGACCTCAACTTCGTTTCGGTTATTATTCCCCGATATTCGCTTCGTCTTCGGTGAACAATTGTTAAATATTTACAATTTCCACCTCAACTTATAGATATTGTTTCGTGGTCACAAGATCAATCGACTGAAAAAGCCATGATATATAGTAAAAACTTTATACTAATTGTGAGAAAGGTTTAATCACAAGTTGCACTGAATAACATTAATACAAAGCACAGATGATATGCTTTAATGGACTGGTTTTCGCCACTTTGGTGTGAATGATCCTCAGACTAACTAACATGTTTTTAGAGACCAGGGCTTTCAGATTGTTTTAGAGTAGATGGCCATAAGTCAGAAGTAGCTGGCTGTGATCGGACACAAGGAACAGAAGATATTTTATAGAAAAGAAAAAGTAGCCAGCTTCACTTTGAAGCAATGGTAAGAGCCTTGGCAGCTGTCAGCCGATTCTGAAAGCCCTGAAATATACTCCTGCACTTTACTCCTTTGCTCCTTGTTCTCTGACTTATTATCTTAACCTTGTGAAACTAAAGAAAATTGGTTAATGAAAAGTTTACCACTGTTTTCATCGTTACCAAAATCGAAAACCGTATGCCAAGGATCATAGATTAATGTACTAGCCATCAGAGAATATGGTTAAAAATGCAGTTCTCATTTTATAAGTCAATAGTTTTGAAAAACTCTGACTTCTGTGGTTTTAGCAATAGGCCCTTGCAGCTCAGCAATCACGTGCTGATTAATTCACTGAGAGCAAATGAATGAACATCTTGATTCCCATGGGTGAAATATACTGTTGAGCAAACACTTTCTACAACCTGTTTCGAGAGATTGTAATAAAACTTCATTTTGTAACACACTGGTTACACATCGTTTCATTCAGTTCTTTACAAGTAGATTAAAAGAATCACCAATTTAAAATATAAAATTTTGCTCACCAGTAAAGACACATGACCTTGAACTGAAAGAGCCTATTCCAAGGTTGAGGTAGAAACTGGGTCAAGATGGCATTGTAGTACATTTTAGGACTGTTTTAGGGGCCGTATTTCCAAGATGGCATCTATTTTATCCCCTAAACAGTCCCACAATACATTGCAATGACAACCAAGTTTTTCCCTCAACCTCGAAGCGGATTTAGATAAGGCTGGTGAATATACTTAACCTATGCATTAAGATACTATTAAACATCTATATCTCTGTAATAATTACAAATAATCCAGAATTTTTGCCAAATATCATAACGTTGAACCTACAATCACTGACAAAAGGTTTGGCACTTTTTGAATGCAAGGAAATATCTAATAGGATAACACTCCATAGTGGACAGTAGAAAGCCTTTCTGCTATTTTTCATAAACATGTAAATTTCAGATGTAGCTGCGAGCTAGCTCTGAAATTTGGTTTTGCTTGTGAGCACTTCCAATTGAACATAACACACTTATATTTAAAGTATATATCAAGGAAAAAATATATTTAAAAAAATACTGCAATCATACTACTACACTGTTTACATATAAGTGATTTTGAAAATAGAGGATATTACATGGACGAGCGGAGATATGATTTTCAACATGAGAATATAAGATTCCTATCTCCAAGCGGCCATGTAATATTCTGTTTATTATATAATTATATATATAGTTATATACAATGAAGTATGTTTTGGCTTTTTCAGGCAATTCTTTCCATGTATTTTTGAATAGCCATCGCAATGGTGTTATTTTCACATGTGAAAATAACATGTTATATTCACGTGTAAAGATATCAATTTTTCGAAATAGAGAAAAATAGATATTTCATTGGTAATTATATAATAAATAATTTTATTTCCTTGATATACACCTTAAGACTATTATGATTTATGTGATGTCTATATTATAATCTTTAAGGTATCAAGCCTTATTGTGAACTCTGAGAAGGATAACTAGAATGTGCACTTTGTGAAAATAGAGGTTTTGCACCATCACGTGATGGCTGCCATGCTAGATGGCAGGAACAATACAATCATTTTACATGAGAAAGAATTTGATTATTCCTGAGCGCAAAGGGATTTTATTGTTCTGCCATCTAACCACAGCCAGCCTAAGCTGTTCTATTGGTGTGGACATGTGATGGTGCCAAATCTCTATACATTAGGATATTATAGAAGTCTGCGATTTTGGATGTGTCAGATCTAAAGACTATTCAGCTAGTTTCATGACTCTGAAACTTTCATTCTTTAGTCTTCTTTCAACAAAACCTAGCACAATATCGGTGTAATATGTATGTGTGTGTATACTTTATATAAATAATATTACTGTGGTTTTCTAAAATTCTTCGAACTCTGTCATTTTAACAGCTTGTTGTGAAATTGTTTTTTTCACTACTGCCTATCAAGAATATAAAAAGTACCAACTGATTATTTTAGAATGACTGCAGCGAAAAATCTAATTTCAGTGGCAGCTTTGATGGCAGCTTGCAACTAGTGAGGTCACAGAATATCGAAAACCACAGTTATCCAGTAGTCCTATTTCTTGTTCTATAAACAACAATATACGGTGAAAATTTTCATTTATACAGGTTTAGCCTAGATTATAGCTAACAATAGATCCTTATACAATAGATTATAGACCATGTTACATTGATCTCTTGGGAATATTTCCTTTGTTGACTAGAAAATCCATTATGGATGCAACAAAGACAAATAATTATTATTTCGAAGAGGTTGGAATGGGAAAGCATGCCCAACGAATCCAATCATAGACACAATGCCCTCGTTAAAAATGATTAATGAGAGTGAACGAGAACAATAGAAATCACAGGCCAGGAGAAGTATGTAAATTGGTTGCAAAATCATCCTTATTTGCTTTCAACTTGATACTGAATTTTCTCAGTTACTCACTCCAGTTTCAAAAAAAAATAGTAGACCATTTCACAAGTAGTATGTAATATTCATGTATGATGTTTGTTGGTCTTATGACGACCCACTATAGATCACCCATGAATATATAACTATTATGCAATGTGATTATCAGATATTTCCCGATATTTACTGAGCCTGAGGGGAATAATCCTTTTAGTATTTTTAACACAAGTGAATTTAATAAATAACGGAGAGAGAGTTTTGCTACCCTTTCTCAAATGTTTTTATCTCTGTAAGTGACACAAATCGGCAAACCGGTGAGCACATGCACTCTGTATTCACTGTAGGTAAATATAGGAGCATAAGATGTAAATTGTAACCAATGAGTGCTCCGGATTTATTATATTCACTTGTGTGAAAATACTTATATACATGTATGTATTACCTAGTAGCTTAAACCATAAAAATGAGTCCATGTGGTTAATTGCGGCAGACTCACATTATAGAATAAGAAAATGGGACTATTGATGAACTAACAAAGCTAAAAGATATAAAAACAAGGTAGTCAAAGCTTTTTAAAAAAGCTTAACTCTGTACATTTAGTTTTTAACCAGTTATTTTAACCATTAGTAATAAAGATTACTGTTATTAAAAATTCACTGTCTTGTCCTTGTTCTTGTTCGAAGAAAAACGGGTTCTTTGAATGTTCCCTTCAGTGATGTGAAACACTGGAAGTTCTAGGTGTTTTCTAAGTTCTGTATCACTGAACGTAACATTGACAAATCCTGGGTTTTTGTTGTTAAAGTTTTCAATTTTTTTTAAAGCTGTGAGTGTACAGATGGCCTCGGCAACTGTGCTCTCTTTTATCAATAATTCTTAATAGCACAGTCTTCAACCAGGGCATTAATACAATGCATTACTTTCTCATAATGCACCATGAAGGAGCCTTGTTCCAACTTGAGATTGCTAACTGCTTGTGATGAAAGTGATGGTAATCAACCATCATGCCCCATCCCCATCTATCCCTTAACCACCCATCACCCTCGGGGGCGGATCCAGGATTTTGTTCAGGGAGGGGTGCTGCACACAAAGTTAACCCAGGGAGGGGTGCACCCTTTAGAATCAAAGGGGAAAAAATTTTGCATTAATGTTACCGCATGTCGTACCATGCATTTTCTGTACCATATGTTTCGCTATCATATGAAAACAACTCTGTATTATCTACTCTTTAAGATATACATTTATCAATAAATCATTATCAACCAATACAAAACAATAATGAGGGGTGGGCACCCCCTACACCCCTCCCCTGGACCCGCCCCTGCCCCAATGTATTATTTACAGGAGTGTATTGGCCATTGGAAAAAAATCTACATAAAAATGCTGCTATAACTCCTAGACTTATTCATAAGGGTTCTTTGACAGGCTTATAACTGGGAGTTAGTTAGGGCCGGGGAGCTATTTATAAGGGAGGATTATGTGTGGAAGGGAAAAAAATTGGTTTAAAGAGGGAACTGTCACTCATGTTTTTTCAGAATTTTTCTGCAGTTTTCCTACCTACAAAAAAATCAACTTCTAAATTCCAAGGAATTCATTGAATCAAAAGCCACTGTATCATATGAAAACAACTCTACTGCTAAATATCCCTTTTATTTATCATTTATTCATACGAAATATTGACAACATTTCCTGAAAAATTTCACTTCACGGAATTCGTACATACGGTTTGTTGACAGTTGGGCTTCCTGTGGTCCCTTCGAGGAACATTTGCCACGCACATGCGCAGTTCGGTCTCTTTCGTGGTTGCCATCTTTGGTTCGCAAAGTAAGTTAATAGGTTGTAAAATCTGTTGAAAATCTTCACCATCCTAACTTAAAATGGCTTGAAATCTTTGGAAAGTATAAGAATAAACATTGAATAAATCTTCTAGCGTTTTATTTTTTTGCTTAGAGAATAAAGGCGTTTGATATTTTGGACTTAAAATGTCTGCTCTATTTATATCAACTTCTCTTCAGAGAACTTTATTTTTTTAGCGAGTATCTAGGATCTGATTGATGTAGTATTTTAAGGAGCTTTAGTTTAGGATATTTATCGTTATTTGGAAGTCTTATTTTGGGAACAGCAGGAGAAATTGGAAGGAAAATGACTAAATAATATATACTCTGTTCTCTCTCCTTTCTCTCTCTCTCCTCTCTCTCTCTCTTTCTTCTTACCTTCGATTTTACTCTAGCTTACCAAATAGTGCTGTGTTCTTTCTGTTCAACAGCATGCTTATTCCGAAGAAGAATCGAGTTGCTATCTACGAGTACCTCTTCAAGGAGGGAGTCTGTGTGGCAAAGAAGGACTTTAACAACCCAAAACACATGTGCATTGAAAACGTGCCAAACCTTCATGTCTGCAAAGCAATGCAGGTATACAAACCATGATAGCTACTTAGTTGTTGTTGTTGTTGTTGATAGAGTGGATTTAGTCTAACTGGTGAATAGTTGACCTCACATAAATTAGATCAGTCCTTTACTATTATAGTCAACGTCACATAAATTGAAAATTCATGGGCCAACAGTTTGAAAATCAGGGGAGAAAATAAAGATGTAATCAACTGTCTCTTCACACATTCTCTGGTAAAGTATGGCCATTGGTTTGTTGTGTATATATTATTTTAGGTGACGTCAACTAAATGATATTATCTAAGTTAGGTAAATTTATCTAACTATTCAACAGTGTGACTACATGCACTCTAATGTGTCTATTTAATGATAATAATAATATTTCAATATGAGTATACTCATATCAGCGTTCCTGGTCTCAGCATTACGTGAGCAGTGCTTGTTTGGTATCTCCCTTGATTCAATGGTTTTTAGGTTTTTTCTCCAGTGTAACATAATTTTATGCTGGGCCCGGTTGTGTGAAGGGTGAATAGCCCTATCCGATAGATAAATCCTTATCCAGTGGATAAGTCGATGCTGTTATCCAATAAATGTATCCACACTGGATAAGATTTATCTGACAGATAGCACTATCCACCCTTCGTACAACCAGACCCTGATCTTATGTAATATCTATTGTGACTCCTTCTATAGTTTGTAACGGTTTTATTATTTTTTGGTATTGCGATGTAAGCTGTGCTGTATGAATAATTCATCATTATACACTCCAGAGAGAGGTCCAGGATTTTCTCCGTGTACTCAACCTTCTAAAGGAATGTGTACAATAGTGTACTCTATTAATATATTGTGTATAATTAATAATTTAGTCCCTCAAGTCCAGAGGTTACGTGTCAGAGCAGTTTGCTTGGAAACATTTCTACTGGTACCTCACCAATGAAGGTATGCGAGTAAAATACTAAATACTACTGGATAAATAGTTTTACTAATTTAGAATCTATAGACTGCTTTACCTTGTGCATTATATTAACCCATTTAAACCACACATATTCTTGAGAATAAGATTCTTTGTTTGAGTAGTATCTATATGAAATTCTCCCTAATATCCTTAATGCCGCACTTTTGACCCTTTTAACCAAGGTATTTAGTAATGTTATTATCATTGTCATACAGGTATTACATATTTGAGGGATTACCTTCATCTCCCCCCTGAAATCGTCCCTGCCACGCTCAGACGACAAGTCTCTCGAGCCGAGACAGCAAGACCCCGACCCAAAGGTAAACACACAGACTCTTATGTATTATATTTATTGTATGCTCACCTCTGGACTCAATATCCTGGGCTAAACATGGTCATGACTTTGTTTCAAGAGGATTAAGATTAATTCTCATACTCATGAATATTTAATGAGAAAACAAAGCAAATCACTACTTTGACGGTGGTTTGGAAATGTGTTCTTAATTTGCATTAAATTTCATAAACTTTTTCTTTGATTTTCTCCAAGAAATATTCATGAGTTTTAGAAGTAATATCAAACACTTGAGAGAGTTCTTCCTCCGATTTCCAAACACCTCAAAGTCAGTTAAAAAACCTCGGCTGTGCCTCGTTTTTTCAACTCACTTTTCGGTGTTTGGAAATCGGAGGAAGAACTCTCTCAAGTAATTGAAATATTACATAAAGCTGTATACATGACATAAGTTATCTAACATACAGCCACAACTTTTACATGAGTAGAGTTTATTAGGACCATTCCTGACTTAGATCAGTCCAGAGGTTGTTTCAGGGTTCAATCTGTGAGTTAGCCAAGCCCTGACTTAGATCAGTCCAGAGGTTGTTTCAGGGTTCAATCTGTGAGTTAGCCATGCCCTGACTTAGATCAGCCCAGAGGTTGTTTCAGGGTTCAATCTGTGAGTTAGCCATGCCCGGACTTAGATCAGTCCAGAGGTTGTTTCAGGGTTCAATCTGTGAGTTAGCCATGCCCTGACTTAGATCAGCCCAGAGGTTGTTTCAGGGTGTGATCTGTGAGTTAGTCGTGCCCTGACTTAGATCAGCCCAGAGGTTGTTTCAGGGCTAAATGTTGATGATCTTATAATATTTTCAATCTTGTTCAAGGTATGGATGGTGGACCACGTCAAGGTGGCCCAGATTCTTCTGACCGTGACGCATACAGGAGAGGCCCCCCAGGGGGTGACCCAAAGGGAGGTCCAGGCACGGACTTCAAACCTGAATTTGTAAGTATTATTGTTGTTTACGTTATGCAAATAAGGACAACAGATCCTAACTCTAATGACGTTTCATACCTATACTACAAGACTCCTCTTCAAAGTCTCTTAGGCCCTGTTTACACAAAGCCAGATATTTTTGTAAACGCATATTTTTTTATCCGTTTCGGCCTCCGGTTTACACGGAGATGGTGTTTAGCCGGCTATTCTTGAAAATGATTTTCAAATCGGATATTTTCGTAAACGTTGATGTCACTAAACAAAGGAGATCGCAGGCTTGGGAACTATGTGAATGCTTATTTAGCTCCCATGATTGTTTTCGAGTTGATGGACCGTTTTTACGTAAATGGTTGAAAATGATGAGCGTTTACACGAAGCCACATGTAAACGCACATTCTTTTTACCCGGATAAAAAAATATCCGGTTTCGTGTAAACAGGGCTATGTTAGGCCTTTTGAGGATACAAAAACAATGATGAAAATTAGCATAGCAAGAGAGCTACCGAAAGGCATTCTGGAATTGTAGACCGTATAAAAACGTCACAGGAGCCGACCAATAAACATTCCAATATTGTAACCAATATTGTAACCCAATAGGCCTTTTTCAACAGTATTGAGATAATATTATTTTGTTTCCAGAGAGGAGGATTTGGTCGTGGTCGTGGTGGTGGTGGTGGTGGATTTGGTGCCCCACAGTAGGATGATTCATCTGTGAATAAGCTAATAAAATACTCTAATCTTGAATCAAATAGTATTTTCTTCTTTGTGGTCATGTGGGATAGAATAAATTGTTCTCAGTTTTGTAGGGTTCAGCTGAAAAAATTAACTTGACAAATCGGTGCATGCCTGGAGGATTTACAGCAAGCTGGTGGTAAAATACAGTAGACCCTAATTTGTCAAGTTATGTTTTCCCATTACAGACCATGCATCATTAATTCTCTTGAGAATAAGATTCTTTGTTTGAGTTGTATCCATATATTCATGTGTCTTTTCATGCTCAACCGTTAAACAAAGAAATGATATTCTAGGGAATGACATGTGGTCTTGAGAATAAGATTCTTTGTTTGAGTTGTATCCATATTCATGTGTCTTCTTATGTACAACCATTAAACAAAGAAATGATACTCTAGGGAATGACACGTGGTCTTGAGAATAAGATTCTTTGTTTGAGTTGTATCCATATTCATGTGTCTTCTCATGTACAACTGTTAAACAAAGAAATGATACTCTAGGGAATGACACATGGTCTTGAGAACAAGGCCCCGTTCACACTATGCCTGATAAATTTGAATCCGAATTTTTATTTATTCGGTTCCATTTCGAAAATTCATTTTCGGTGAAGAATTGTTCCGGATTCGTCCAGACTAGTGTGGACAGTAGGCTTAACTAAATAAATAAAAATTCGGATTCAAATTTATCCGGCATAGTATAGACAGGTCCTAAGATTCTTCGTTTGAGTTGTATCCATATTCATGCGCAACTGTTAAACGAAGAAGTGATACCCGACGCATGGTCTGAAATGAAAAAGCACTGCACTACTACAAATAAAGTCCATTGTAGTTCAACAGAAACTCAGAACTTGGCACACAAAAATTGGCATATTTAATAAATTTAATGATTATAATATTCTCTAGGAACTATCTAATAATTCAAAAGATATCACTAAGAGATTTCGAGGGCTTATCTACAAAAAATTAGAGTAATTGAATTTCTATTTATAATTTAGATTTTTGTTTTTACATCTGTTCAAACTGGCAGATCTTGTGACTTCATAATACGTGAAATTTATATAAGAACATGCGTAATAGGTAAATTACGAGCCTTGTATGAAATGACTGAAAATTAAAATCCATTTTGTGTAGATTCTTTTCCAGCACGGCACATTCAGGAACGAAAAATTAGAGTAATTGAATTTCTATTTATAATTTAGATTTTTGTTTTTACATCTGTTCAAACTGGCAGATCTTGTGACTTCATAATATGTGAAATTTAAACAGTCAATGTCATTAACGTTGTCCACCAAAAAAAGACATTTACACATTTAGACTAAAAGAAATATAACGTGTTTCATTATGTATTCTTTGCCTCGTGTGCGTCAGCCTGAACTTTAAATGTAAAATTCAACTAGTCAATCGAAAATCCAGAATGCCCCGACCATTTAGAGAGGATTTAAGATGGAGAATGGTATTCCAGCATTTTATGCCAGAACGTTCAAGGAAACGTGATATTTCTTTTAGTCTAAATGCGTAAATGTGTAAATGTCTTTTTTCGCTGGACAACGTTAATGACATTGACTGTATAAGAACATGCATAATAGGTAAATTACGAGCCTTGTATGAAATGATTGAAAATTATAGTCTATTTTGTGAAGATTCTTTTCCAGCACGGCAAGGCGCTTCAGAATGACGTTATTCATTGTTTAACAAAAAAATTCTCATGAGAATAAACATGGCATGGCGTGATAAAGATTCCATACCTGAACTTATAATACACTACAAAATTACTCTATTCTGATTGGACAAAAGGAGTACAATTAAATCCCAAATTGTACTCTGTAGAGTCCCAATTAAGTTGCTCAATTTTGTTAAGTGTATTATTTAAGAAAAAACGCACGATCCTCTCATACAATTTGGAACTTATAGATACTCATGATGTTTTGGAATATTTCAAATTGAACTTTTCTACAAAAGGCTCATCTAATTTTGAAAACTTTTAAAACATCACTCGTACCTATGAATTTTTGAACTGTACTCGAGATTGAGCAATTTCCTACACAAATTTGTATTGCCCATTTTCCCTGTTGTAACTGTTGTCTTGATCACTGCTTAGCAATAAAAGGAGTGGCAATGTCCATTGTTGCTACGGTTTTTGATATTCTGTGATCTTCAACATTTTAATGGCTCGTCCTGAAATTGGTTTTTCACTGTCGCCAGTTTTAAATATATAAGGTACCAACTGATTATTTTTGATTGACAACAGTGAAAAACCAAATTTCAGTGTGCAGCTTGCAACTACTGAGTTAATAGAATACTGCAGTAAACCTTGAATATCAAGGCTTGAAATACTTTATGGTTAGGTAGTTCCAATTAATGTATTTGTTTTAGTATGAAGAGTGTTGAAGTGTCATCCACCATAACAAAAGTTTTAAAGTCTTCTGAAAAGCGAATGTCCTTAGCAAAACCTCCTTTGACGAAAAACTCTTGTTTTAGAACAGCGTCGGTGCTCCACCACTGGAAATGAAAAAAAATGGAAAGTTAACACATGTCATTCCCTTGAATATTATCTCTTTCTTCATCAGCACTGTTTTCCCATCTCAGATCACGTCATTTCCTTGAGTATCATTTCTGTCTTTATCAGTAATGTTTTCCCATCTCAGACAACATTTCATTTCCTTGTATATTACTTCTTTCTTCATCAGTAATGCTTTCCCATCTCAGACCACATTTCATTCCCTTGAATATTATTTCTTTCTTCATCAGTAATGTTTTCCCATCTCAGATCACATGACATTCCCTTGAATATTATTTCTTTCTTCATCAGTAATGTTTTCCCATCTCGGACCACATTTCATTCCCTTGAATATTATTTCTTTCTTCATCAGTAATGTTTTCCCATCTCAGATCACGTCATTCCCTTGAGTATTATTTCTTTCTTCATCAGTAATGTTTTCCCATCTCAGACCACATTTCATTCCCTTGAATATTATTTCTTTCTTCAGTAATGTTTTCCAATCTCAGATCACGTCATTCCCTTGAGTATTATTTCTTTCTTCAGTAATGTTTTCCATCTCAGACCATGTGTCATTCTCTTGAGTAGAGACATGGTCTGAAATGGGAAAACAGTTACTGTATTCTATGAAGAAATGCATTAACCTGAAGTGTGTGCGTGCTACTTACCCGTAAGTTGTCACTCACAGATACAACTGTCTGTCCATCTGGAGAGAAATGACAGTCAGAGATCCAGCCATCTTGTTTTGGACAATGAGCAAGTTCTTTGCCACTGTTCATGTCCCATATCTGGATTGAAAAATGTATTATTAAGTGTGCACTTGCAGGAAGTACCTGTAGGAATATCCCTAATACCCCCTCCCTCCCTCTTCTCATGTAATAGATGCAATAAAAATATTGACAATAAGTGGATGGAATTTAGTTGGAGATCATTTCTACCAGATTGATTGACTGACTGACTCCCCATCTGACCAACCAACCAACTAATAATGACTGAACAACTGACTGAATGACCGACCGACCGACTTACTGAATAACCAACTTATCAACTGACTGACTGACTAATTGACTGACTGACTGACTGAATGACCAACTGACTGATCGACTGATCAACAAAAATAAACATTGTATAGATACCCTGAGTGTCCCTTCGTCACATCCTGTGCAGACGTAATTATTATCCCTGGAAATGGACACAGATCTGACGACGTCTTTATGAGGTCCAAGTGAATGGATTAGAAGTCCATTTGTTGCATCCCAAACCTACAAAACAAAAACAATCTTTATGATCAATCGGCCTGTCTACCCTCCCCCCCCCCCCCCCCACCCCTAGGGAAGCTATGTTACCATTTATCTATCCTTCCCCACCCCTAGGGAAAACTGTTACCATTTATCTACCCTCCTGCCTCTACATACCATTTATCTGCCCTTTCCCTCCCCTAGGGAAAGTATATAACCATTTATCCCCCCTCCCCTAGGGAAAGCTATGTAAACAATTATCTATTTTCCCCCCTCCCCTAGGGACACTAAATAACTATTTCTCTCCTCTTCCCTAGGTAAGGCAATGTAACCATTTGTCTACCCTCCCTCCTCCCCTAGAGAAAACTATCTAGCCATGCAACCCCCTCCCCTTAGGGAAAGCTATGTAAACATTTGTCTACCCTCCCCTCCCCCCCTTCCCTAAGGAAACCTAATGTTACAGTACCTTGGCAAACCCATCGACAGATACAGACACAATCTTTTTACAGTCATGTGACACATCACATGTCAACAAATAATCCTTGTTGCTATGACAACATGTAAATTCACAGGTGCCTGTCTGTGCTTCCCAGACTTTCATTGTGCCATCAAAAGATGCCGTCAGGATCTTGCGGTCTCGATTGAAAAATCTACACCGCCTTACTTTATCAGTGTGACTATCAAGAGAGAATACGTACGCATAGGGTTGGAGGGTGTAGACCTAGATGGAAAGGATTAACAAGAAAGATAAGTATTCAATATATATTCAGTATTCAACCTTTTTTTGAAATAGCTGTGTATGGTTTTTGCATTCTTGTGATTTAATGGTATTTTTTGTATCAATGGCTAAGAACCTTGGCTGTGGAGTCATCAGATGCTGTTACAAGTTGACGTCCATCTTGGCTGAAGCTACACCATCTGACAGCCTTACTGTGGTTATTGAAAGTGTGCAAGACTTGGCAGGATCGGTTGAACAACTAGAGAGAAAAAAAACGTCATTATAATCATCATCATCATCATCATCATCATCACCACCATCATCATCATCATCATCACCATCATCATCATCATCATCACCTCCACCATCATCATCATCATCATCATAATGATCATCATAATTACTTTTACTAATTAGCACTAAATTGCTGGCTTAATTTTTAGTTATCATCAATACTATAACAGTCATCATCAAAAACTTCATCATTATCACCACCACCATCATCTTCCATGTTCTGGGTTGTCTTCCACAGGCAACCCAGTAAAACGTTTTTAGTTTGAGCCTCAGCCAGTGACTGGAACTTGAATCACAAAAAAAAAAGTTTTGAATTTTCACCTTTTGAATGGCCATGGATAATCTTAATGTATAGCAAAAACATGCCCAACTTCTAAAACTTGTTTTCCCCTTCTAAATGCCCGAATTTTAAGTGTTTTTAAGTTTGGAAAATCCGGAACCGTACATAGCTGGAATGGACTGGACTTCGGTTGGCTGGATCGTACGGAACCTAGATGGTTTTTTTACGCTGAATTTGCAGCTTTTATCCTTCGATTTTCATTTTATTATAAATAACTAGTGATTCTATTCCGAAATTTTGCAAAATTAGATGCAATTATTTTTTAAATGTTTTGTAGGGACACTGGTTGAAGTCTTGTGAAGCTGGTCAGCTGGTGTCTTGAAAGATTCCAAAATGGCATCCATATTGTTTGGGATATATTCTCCGTGTCTCTCATCTTCAGAATCGTTCTCAATTAATAATACCCCGCTTGCTAAAGACTTGACATCGACATGATCCGAGCGTCATTTCCCTGAGGATGGCCGAGTAGGCCGAAAGCTCGGATCATATTTATTAAATTTATGGTTGATAAAGCAAACTATTATGAATGTAACAACAACCAACAAGGAACCATTTGACTTAGTATTTGTTTGTTCTTTTGAGTAAGTTTGAGTCCCATTTGAGTTACATTTCAGTTGATTTGAGTTCATTTCACGTTGCAATCGAATCTGTGGTCATGTGATGTCAATTCCGCCTCATTTTCATAATTGCCTCGTTTTCATGGCAGATTCTCGACTACAACGACAGATAGATCTACACCTAGACTCAGCCTGCCACAGGTAGCCCAAGTAATTAGAAAATAACATTTAAATGATGAATATCGTTAGTACCTTGACGCTGCCGTCTTCACTTCCCACAGCAATGACATTCCCATCAGGAGAGAACGTGATGCTGGTTATCCTGTGTGGAAATGCTTCACTCTCTTCCTTCAAACTACCCTCCTCACCAACATACAACTGGTAAGTAGAAACAAATACATTAAGGGACTGTTTATTCTCTTACTGGATAGGGGATGGGGACAAGTAAGATTTGCGGGGAGTGGGGTGGGGAGGGAGGTCATTAAGGGGCACTTGGGTGAAAATGTATAAAAATTGGAAATGACTAGAAACTTGTTTCAACTTATCTATATGGCCCCAATAGTAGCCAAGCAACATATTTTCTTCGCTGTACAAAGTGGCGGATAAAAATTATCAATTTCATTCAGCATATAAATTGTAAGTAAATGACGTCATTTACTCAACCATATTGTTCTTTTCGCTCTTTACCCAAAATATCTCAACAGCAAGTGGCTCCCAGGCTAAAATTTTCACTAATCTGATTTTCATAATCGTAATTGAGTCATGTTATCCTCAAATACTTCAATTACTCAGACTTTGAAAAATTGGGGCGTTTTTATCCAAGTGCCTCTTTAAAGTGTATATGACACGAAAAAATTTTAATGTTAAGAATGTGTAGTTTATTGGCATTAATAAGAATATCACGGTTAAATTTGTTCCAAAAACCCATTTCTCTAGAAATTCAAAAAATTTTAGCACGAGTTGTGACGTCATTTTGTTTACAAGTCTCCAGATTTAGTTGCAAATACATGAAATATGTTTGAATATAGAATCTTAATTTCAAGTAGTACACTTTTCAGTTTCCCAACATTGGAAGAATACTACGTAAGCTATCAAATGAAGCTGACTAAAATATGTCTTTTGTTGTTAATTCATATGAATTACAATTTATATTTAGTACATTACTACTGAATCTAGAGTACGTGTCAACAAAATGACGTCACAAATTGGGATTAACTTTCGCAAATATCTCAAGAAATAAGCTTTTGAAACAAATTTTGTTACGATATATTTATTATTACTAACAAACTATACATTTTAAATGATGGAATGTTTTCGTGTCATATACACTTTAAGAACAACAGGAACAACAGGCTAAAAAGTGAGGATCTTACAAAAACATTTGAGCCACAAAACCTTTTTTACGATAAACGGGAAACAAAGTAAATAAAATAAAATAAATAAATGGGATTTAACAGTGGCATTTCTACAGAGTAGCTATTCATCCACTGTAATTCCAATTGGAATTTAGGAGTTGACTTTTGTGGAGGGAGGAAAGCCAGAGAACCTGGAAAACCCTCGAAGCACAGGAGAGAACCAACAAACAACTCTACTCACATAGGAAACCAAGCTCAGAGGGAACCTGGGTCGCATTGATGAGAGGCGAGCGCTCTCACCGCTACGCCACCAGTGCTTCTTGTAGTTGTCTTTCATATCCAACAATGGAGAGAGGGGGAGTAGATGATTTCTGGTATGGGTTAGCAAGTAAATTCCACCCATCCCCCCCTCCCTACACAACAAAAAAGCAATCGTCCCTAATCAATACGTGGTTTTTTAGAACTGGAAACATAGTCCTTTTCCAGGAAGTGTCACACTCTTACAGGAAAAGAAAATAGCCCCTATTTTACATCCCACCCTTACCCAACCATGTTTATCACTGCTATGGATTACTATTTGACTTACTAGAAGCCTGTTCAACAAATCTGTGACAGCAACGATCACAGAACCATCGTCAAAATAAGCATCAATTACTCTTCTTAGTGATATGACATCATGGACGGCACTTGAATCTATGGTCCAAATCTGGAAAATTATTAATTAATACATTAGTAATAATATTAATGATGGTGATGATAATGATGGTTGATCATGATGGTGGTGGTAATGATGGTGATGAGGATGATGGTGATGATGATGATGGTCATGAGGATGATGATGTTGATGATGATTATGATGATGATGACAAGGATGACATGATAATGATGACTGATGATGGTGGTGATGATGGTGGTGATGATGATAATGATGACAGTGATGATGGTGATGAAGGTGATGGTGATGATGATAGTGATAATGATTATGATAATGATGTCATTTATCTCGCAATAGTTTTGAAAAATAACTCACTTTGATTGTCTCATCATCAGAACCAGTGACCAGCTTGGTTGCATCCGATGAAAAACCAACAGAATGTACCCATCCAGTGTGTCCCCGATAAACACCAAGACTGCCGTACGAAATAGTATTCCACAGCTGCAACAACAATGATGAAAACATAAAACAACTTACAATGGACAATTACTCACATATCACCTCAGATCTCGGGGCCTAGATACATCACATGTGAGTAAAGTTTGTTGGTTCTCTTCCTTGATTCCAGGGTTTTTTTATCCCGGTTCTGAAGTTTCCCTCCCTCAGCAAAACCTAAAATGCTGAATTCCAATGCATCTGTGCCATACCCTGACTTAGATCAGCCCAGAGGTTGTTTCAGGGTTCAATCTGTGAGTTAGCCATACCCTGACTTAGATCAGCCCAGAGGTTGTTTCAGGGTTCAATCTGTGAGTTAGCCATACCCTGACTTAGATCAGCCCAGAGGCTGTTTCAGGGTTCAATCTGTGAGTTAGCCATGTCCTGACTTAGATCAGCCCAGAGATTGTTTCAGGATTGGATCTGTGAGTTAGCCATGCCCTGACTTAGATCAGCCCAGAGGTTGTTTGATCTGTGAGTTATTTTCTGGCTTAGATAAGCATTAACCCCTAGTTACAAACCCCAAACA
The DNA here is from genome assembly GCA_011057435.1 of Actinia equina. Classification (NCBI taxonomy): domain Eukaryota; kingdom Metazoa; phylum Cnidaria; class Anthozoa; order Actiniaria; family Actiniidae; genus Actinia; species Actinia equina. The sequence continues at coordinate 196,278 of WHPX01001209.1, forward strand.
CTTTACCATGTCAATCACCTGTACAGTAGTGTCAGAAAATCCCATAGCAACAACAGTCTCGTCAGGAGAAAAGGCCAATGACAAGCAGTTTGATGAAGCATTGAAATTTTTGGTTTCCTGTCCAGTGCTGCAATCTAAGACCTGAAAAAATGAAAAAATGTATAAATGAATAAATGAATGAATGGATGGGAAGGATATGAGATAAATAGACAGATGGACAGACAGATGATTGGATGGGATCGAATGAATGGATAGATAAAACATTACAAAAATCAGAAGCTATTTGGAATTGCATTCTGACATGATTCTTATATTAAAAAAGCTTACTTTAACACAGTTGTTTGAAACAGCTACAACACTTTTGTCCTCACTCATGAAGGAACAGAACGACACAGAATTGACATGGTTTTCAAGTGAAATAAGAAGTGCACCATTCTTGGAGTTAAAAACCTAAAAATATTCGATAATAGCAAATTGGTGACACTATTAATATTAGGCTGCATTTTTGTGCTTTCAAAGTTACATAATTAATAACAATAATAATAATAATAATAATAATACAGCTTCTCATTAATCCCATATAGGTAACTGTCCAATTATTTTCTTAATTGGACAGGTCTTGTTGATGTGGGATTAATTAGCTAGGCACCTATATAATTAATAGGTAATGAGACTCGAAAAATTCCTCTGACTGCCAAATTGAACTCGGCCTACGGCCTCATCCAATTTTGGAAGTCCTCGGAATTTTCCTCGTCCAATCATTTCTTAATTGGACAGCATGGAGTCCTATTACATATACTAATCGATAATAATAATAATAAGTAGTAAAAATAGTGATTAATAAGATTATCGTAATGATAATATAATTATTAATACAATAGCTAATCTTTAATAATAAGAATATGTAATAGGACTCCATGCTGTCCAATTAAGAAATAATTGGACAAGGAAAATTCCGAGGACTGACAAAATTGGATGAGGCCATAGGCCGAGTCCAATTTGGCAGTCAGAGGAATTTTTCGAGTCTAATTATTTCTTGATTGGGGAGCATGAAATCCCATTACCTATTAATTATATAGCTGCCTAATTAATCCCATATCAACAAGACCTGTCCAATTAAGAAAATTATTGGACAGTTACCTATATGGGATTAATGACAAGCTGTATAATTATTAATATAATAGCTTATCTTTAATAATCGATGATTAATGATTAATTATAAACACTAATATTAATGATTGATAATCCATATTATACATCTCTAGTTATTATATAGTCTTTCAAGCTCTCTATTTTTATTGATATTTACTGGTTTGTTTTATATAGAAGGGTTTCGGCAGTGTCTTATCAAATAAGCGATTTTTACCTTAACGCTGGTATCATCGGAGCATGAAGCAACTTTACTTCCATCAGAAGAGTAGCAACACCATCTGACTATGTCCGTGTGTCCAGTGAATGTCAGTCTCTCAGTGCCACTTTTACTGTCCCATATCTATATGAATCAGATAAGTGAGTGTCATGTAAGCTTAACACTGTCAAATGCACTATCATCACTATCATCATCATCATCACCATCATCACCACCATCACCACCATCATCATCATAATCATCATCACCATCATCGCCATCATCACCATCACCAAGGACATCACTATCATCATCGTCAGCATCATCATGTAACATCATCATCAGTCATACCACCATCATCTTCAGTCATCCTCCACCACTGAGTCATTTCCATTACTGATGAACACCACCAACATCCTTTCGCTTCATCATCATCATCATGTATCATCATCATCAGCCATACCACCATCATCTTCAGTCATTGTCATTACCATTACTGATGAACACCACCAAAACCCTTTCACTTCATTCTTACCTTGACAGTTTTGTCAGCTGAACAAGAAACGACATTTCCATCACAAGGAGAGAAAGCACAGCAGAACACATCTTGCCGATGACCAGTGAAACAAAGCAATTCTTCTCCATTCAAACTGTCCCAAATCTGTAAAAAACAATGATGACAATGCTTATGAAATAGAGCTTTAAAGATCCAACATCTTCTCAATAAAAAAAATTCAAGAAACATTCAACCAGGACTGCTTTTTTTTTCATTTTGGCAAAGGAAGTAATTTCATTCAACTGAAGACAGACTAACAACTGTATTCAAGATATTTATATATCATGAAAAAAGTAAAAAAAAGGTACAAAGTCAAAGCTAAAATGTTAGTATATGTAATAGGACTCCATGCTGTCCAATCAAGAAATAATTGGGCGAGGAAAATTCCAAGGACTTCCAAAATTGGATGAGGTCCTAGGCCGAGTCCAATTTGGCAATCTAATTTTTCAAGTCTAATTATTTCTTGATTGGGGAGCATGAAATCCCATTACCTATTAATTATATAGATGCCTAATTAATCCTATATCAACAAGACCTGTCCAATTAAGAAAATAATTGGACAGTTACCTATATGGGATGAGAAATACTTTTATAATGTGAGAGTCATTGCCCTTTGTCCAAGCCAGGGGCTCATGTATAGAGCAATAGACGACATGCACTAACAGGTCACGTGACCCCATCACATGTTTTTAATTCAAGGAGTTTTTAAGGATTTCAAGGAGTAGCACAAACCCTGTCTTTTGAAGGTGCACAAGGTATGAAAAGATGCAGTAACTAAAAGGAATCACACTGTGAGTGAGTGTTTTCTTACCCGTACAGTTTGATCGGCTGAACAAGTGATGATACGTGTATTATCGTGAGAGAAACTACAGCAGTTAACGACATCACGATGGTTATTCATGGACAGTAACTCTCTTCCTGACTGACTCTCCCAAACCTGGAAGGTAATAATGGTGATGGATAACAAGCTACAACAATGACAAAAGCCCCCACTGCAGAGCAACAACAGTAGCAGTGGCAACAACAGCAGAAACAACAGCAGCAGCAACAACCATAACAGTAGCAGTGTCAACAACAGCAACAGCAAAAACAGCAAGAACAGCAACAAAACAACAACAACAACAACAATAGCAGCAGCAACAACAGCAACAGCAGCAGCAGCAACAGCAACAGCAATAACAAAAAGAAAATTAAGACAGAAATTTCCATTTTTCCTCTTCTTCCTCTTCTCCATTTTCCATTTTTCCTCACCTTGACTTTATTATCTGTACCACAGGACACAACCTTCTGCGCATCTTTAGAGAACTGGCACTTATAGACAGCACCGCTGTGAACCTTGGCAGTTATCATTAAACTGGAATCCAAAGGATCTTCCTGCTTGTTACTGGTGAAAGAAAAAACAAAAGAATATCATTAGCTAGAGAATATAGGGTGGTAATAATTTGTGAGTTAGCCGTGCCCTGACTTATATCAGTCCAGAGGTTGTTTCATGGTTCTATCTGTGAGTTAGCTGTGCCTTGACTTAGATCACCCCAGAGGTTGTTTCAGGGTTCAATCTGTGAGTTAGCCATGCCCTGACTTAGATCAGCCCAGAGGTTGTTTTAGGGTTCAATCTGTTAGTTAACCATGCCCTGACTTAGATCACCTCAGAGGTTGTTTCAGGGTTCAATCTGTGAGTTAGCCTCGCCCTGACTTAGATCAGCCCAGAGGTTGTTTCAGGGTTCAATCTGTGAGTTAGTAGGAGTCTGGGGAATTCAATACCAAACTGGGAAAAATGTAATGGTCTAATGAACACTCACCACCAGTCCAGATAAAGTTTATTGCTTCTAGATAGTTTCCTTGCTTGTTCTTTGGCCTGCACATATACTTGTGATGTTTCTGGTTCTTGTAGACCCAACTGAATGATATCTGGCAAAGTCTTCTCTACAAACAAGTGCGCATTGGTGCTAACGAAATGATAGAATCCTTCAAGAATGTCTGAGTCCTGGAAGATAAAACGAAAAAGATATTGTTAATGATTATTATCATGGTGATGATGACGATGATGATAATGGTGATAATGACTGATGATGTTGATGATGATGGCGATGATGATGATAATAATTATGGTGATGATGATGATTATGGTGGTGATTATGATGATGATGGTGATGATGATGGTACTGATGATGGTGATGATGATGGTGGTGATGATGGTGATGATGATGATGGTGGTGATGATGATAATGATGGCAATGATGGTGGTGATGATGATGGTACTGATGATGGTGATGATGATGGTGGTGATGATGATGGTGATGATGGTAGTGATGATGACAATGGTGTTGGTACTGATGATAATGATGATCATAATGATAATGATGGTGGTGATAATGATAATGATGCTGATGCTTATGTTGATGATGTAAGCATAACTCTACCTTATATTTCTTTACGCTGAGATAATCATTTAGTAGATTAGCTGGTCCAGTAACATTTAGTTTTGCAACAACCCAGGACAGATCAACAAGAAGGTGGTAAGCCTCCTCCTTCATTCCTGCTTTTTCCATGTGTGGAACAAGGTTCCAGTGAATGTAACCATCATCTTCCATCTCATCAAATTTGTCTGAAGACAGGAAAGATGAGAATACATTATCATCATCACTACACATCATCATCATCATCATCACCAATACCACCAGTCGTTGTATCCACCATCATCACCTTTATCACCATCACCACCATCATTAGCATCACCATCACCATTATCATCACCATCATCACCATCATCACCATCATCATCACCATTAACTAATGTTCATACAATCTAAATTTAGTATTTATGCATTAATTATCATCAATACTGTTGCAAAATAACAAAAAAATAGCAAGATTTACTGATCACCATGAAATGACTGATAGTACAAGTATAGCTACTAGTTCATTACCATACTGATAGTACAAGTATAGCTACTAGTTTATTACCATATAGTAGTCGATATCCCTCCACTAACTTCTTGTGTAGGTTTTCTGGATTCGTATTCTGTTCTCTAAGGAACGTCAGCTGTAAATTATGTATGCTGTACCACGTTTCCGTCATGTCACCAGACTGGACACTTTTCCTGGCCAACGATTTGTTTACTAATTCGTCCATTATGTCTTCTACTTCTTCGAACTTTGGCATGAATTAAAAAAGTATTTCAGTCAGAAGAGTTTCATGTCTGGCTACCCCAGCTTACCCCCCAAAGGATTTTAAAGTGCAAATGAACCCTTTTACAATACATTCAGTACTGATTCTGCATAAAGTAAATAGTTGATTGGTAAAATATTTCTTGATTTGAGTGATGCGTTTCTAAGTTATGAAGGTTATACCAATCAACTATTTACTTTATGCAGAACCAGTACTGAATGTATTGTCAAAGGGTTCATTTGCACTTTAAGCATCTCCCTCACCCCTACTAGCCACAGGGCATCCTATATTGGAGTAGTATTACAGTAGGGAGGGACCGGAAATACTCTACTCACACATGATGTAAAGTCCATGGATCAAACCTTAGATTGGCACACAGGAAGGAAAGCCAGATGGCATAGTGGTGAGAATGCAAGTCAGGCTCAATTGTGAATACTAACTCACCTCTTCATCCCAAAGAATACAAAGAACTTGTGCCGGAACTTTTGCATCATCCTCAAACATTGCAAAATCCATATAACGCTCTCGTAATTCCGTTTTTAGATTGTTAATACTAATGGATAAAGCTTCACTGAGCGTGGGGTATTGATAGGAAAAGCTAGTTTTAAGTTTATTATATTTTTTCTTTCTTAGTTGGCCAAGATAGTACCTCCATCTCTCTGAATGTTCCTTCAATAAAGCACCGATCATAGAAATAGCTAATGGAGAACCATGCGTCAAAGAAACAATCTCATTTGCTTCTCTTGGCAACTCATTCATGCGTAACCCAGTCCAGTGAGACAACATTTCAAGCGACTCTTTGTTAGTGAATCCTTCGCTAACTTTAACTTTGCTTTTCAAGCCATTAATAACGTTAGATATCGAGGCATCACGAGTGGTTACAAGAACACGTACACGGATGTCGAAGTAGCGTAAGTCACATTCACTCCATAAGTCATCTAGGATGAGTAAAGACCGAGGGTGTTGGTGTGCAAAGAGAATTCTTAGCCGATCTTTAGCTTCTTCTAAGTTTCTCGGAGGTGCTCGGGCGTGGTCAGAATCAAGTCGGGTACAAAGATTTTGCATTTTCATCAGAAGTTTTGGCTGATCAATTTGACCAATCCGGATCCAGAACACACCCCCAGGGAAGCATTTGTTTAAAATCTGTGGGCTTCTTAATGCATCAGCGGCCAACACTGTCTTACCACACCCTGCCATACCATGCAATATAACCCATCCATCGCGATCCTTTAAAGATCGTAATGCAGTACGAACACGGTGGACTTCACGTGCTCTGTTGGTGAAGACATCTGGTCTTTGCGGTACATCCCCTTCTAACAAAACATTTTCCACTGAAAAATGAATCATTCATTAACTTTTATTAATAGGGAGATTGCATTGCAGTTAAGACAGTTTAGCTTCAGTTTTGGTCTAAATAAAATGGTTTGACACTGGTGGGCCTACCTCTGGAGCCTCCCCCTCCCCCTCCCCCCACCTTTGCCCCCTGACTTGCCTTACTAGCTTCAATTTACAGGACACCATTCAATTAAATAATGTGCAATAGAAGCAACCCAGATGTTTGGTTTTATCTCAACACAGCCCTCAACAGAACTTTTACTTAATATAAATGATATTTTCTTTGTTATAATAAGTTTACCTTGTTCTTGTATTTCTCTAGCACCTGAAACTTTTCTTGGTAACAAACTTTCTCCCTCCAAAAGTTCAGCAAGATGTGGATAAGGTTCTTCTAAAGAGTCTTTAAAGTGGTAAAATGCTGCATCGCTCTTAGTAAGAAGAATATCTAGAAGTTTCTCTGCCCTTCTCTTGGAAGTTCTGGCTGCTTTTATCAGTTCAACGTCTTCAGTATCAAAGACCAATTTACTTTGCAGAGAATTCAAAACATCGTGAACTAGAAGGTCTTCTACGATCTCTACTCTGTTGGTCGTTAGCATGTCATGATGAAGGCTGCTCATTCTCATAACTAAAGCAATATATAAAACAAATGAAATGTTGTATCAGAATATATACATTATATGTTGGTACAAATATAAAATACACACTAATACTAAAGAGATAACTAGCTAAAAACTAGTGTGAGCTGCGTCTGTGTTTCTAATGAAACAGTAATGATAAAAGGTAAATTATACACCGTGAAAAGATGAAAAAACTACTGATTTATCATATTCGTGTTTAAATGTTAACAAATACCAACAGTAAAGTAAAGAATGCAAGATCCCAGAATAGTAATCAGCTTTTCAAATTGCTTCTCAATGCCATGCACTGAATTTGTTGCCACAATCAACAAAGTAAGTTTTTGTGGATGTCAATCAAAGTCTTGGACCCTGAGATTCTGTAGTCACATGCCCTCGAAAACTTCACACTTTCCGTCAATGTCATAGTTCAACACTTGATTGACACCCATCAAAATTTGTTATAATGAAAAATTGCACAATTGTGCAAAAAGGAGGCAGCATGGTCGAGTGGTCATAGCGTCGGTCTCACAATCCGGTGGTGCAGGGTTCGAGTCCCGCTGTGGCCACTAGTTGAGACTGTATTTGTCCTGATTCCTGATTAGTTCAAATCCAGTTTTTTGACCATGCTTGTAAATAGCCAACTGGTTTACCTCCTTGCCAGTTGGGATTTCCTAACAGTATTATGTTTATATTTATCTATTTCAGTTTCTAATTTGTCTCCCCAATTAGCTCTGAAGAGCTGAATACATTGAGACGTTAATAAAGTGGATTTTATTTTATTTTTTACAATTCCACATGTAACAACAAAATTAAAATATTAACAACGCAAATTACAGGATGTGTTTAAGCTCATATATATGTATATATTATACTGTTTGTATCACAATAACATTCATTAGTATTTTTATAAACAAAATTTCATTCAGAATTGTAATAGTACAATAGATATAACGAACGCATAACAAAATGTCAATAAACCTTAAAAGCCATCAACACAAAAACATTGGTTATCTCATTAACACCTAAAGACCTGTAAGTGCATGAACCTAGTTAAATTAAAATTTTAGCGATTCGAAGCACTTATGAATTAGATTTCATAGTTAGATAGAATTTTTTATGTTATAAGCATTTATAGTTTTATAGATAGGTAAACCAGTTGCATTAGAACAAGTTTTCACGTTAAAATTACTCACGTTGTCCAGGGGAATCTACAAAATCCAAAACACATCCACCAAGCTCCTCTTCTGAAACTCCATCTTTCAACAGCTCAGCCAAATGTGGATAGTTTTCCCCTAGTACCTTGAAAAACACAGCAAATGCTTCGTATCCCTTAGTTGGTAGGATATCAAGGAGTTTTTCTGCCCGTCTTTTAGAGGTGAATTGGCTTCTTATGACTTCTTTGTCATCTGAGTCCAAAACATGTTTGCTTTCCAGGTAAACAAGTACATCGTCTACTAAGAGATCTGTGGCGATTTCATCGCGAAATTTGATAAGAAGGTATCTATGATTCTCTAGCATCTTTCAGGTGTGTTATTTAAGAGTATTCATCGCAGAATCAAACAGATTTTTTTGGTGTAAAAAATAGCTCACTGTAAAAAGATATGCCTTCCTTTTGACTTCCGCTGTAATGGGAAACTCCCATCCGCATGCGCATTAGACAATCCGCTGTATCTTTAGTTCCTGGCATGACGTCATATCCTGTACCTTTGCGTCCAAACAAACGTCATGTCTTGTTTTAAGCTTTTTACTTCAAATCCCATCCTCATTTAATAAGCTCAAATGACTCCAGGTTTTTTTTTCAATTAAAAAATTGTACCTTTTTTTGACATGAAAATAATATAGAGATTGGGGTTGCTGTGTTTTAGGGAAATAGCCTGCTCCCCGGAGAGCCCTCGTTAACAGGCTATAGGGAAATAAAGGTTGAATAACTGATGGTGAAATCATGCATTCTAATTGGCTGTTAGAGCAGGCAGTATTGGCTCTCTCTGATCTTGGTCCAGTATCCTGGCTGCTTTTGCCATCACTCACACCCATGAGATAACAGATTGTTAAACAAGAAAACAAATTGCAAAGCAAATAAAAAGTAATGGGGAATATAGTTTACTACCATCCTAAAGTCAGTCCGGATAGAGAAAGACTGTGCCCCTCAGCCTTACAGCCTCAGTCTGTAAATGTAACTCCTATGCAAGCAAAATGAGAAGCAGCAGCAAAAAAGTACATGGAAAAGGAAGTGGGGTAGAAAAGAGACTTTTAACACCTTGGAAAATGGTTTGGACATTTTTGAGCCATTGCATAATGCCCTTACTTCACTGGTACCATTCCAAAAATTCAAGCTTTAAACAACAAGTTACAAATCTTTTTACAAAAACAAAAAAACATTTGAACAAAGAAAAAAACGATTTTATAAAATTTTGCTTCTTAATTGAAATATACCTTACATATTACATCGGTTGTTAACACTCCCCATAATAACGTGAGAAAATTAAAATAAAAAACTACTGTTTATTGGACTCTGTCACAAATACTTAACATTTTTACCTGGTTGAACAAATTGTTTAAATTATAAGATATCTTTTTTAAAAAGTACAATACATATTGTAAAAAATTAGTTACGTCAGCTGAATTAACATTAATTTAACATTCATCGCACAAAAATACAAGCCTTGGATATAAAATAAAAAGCAATAAGTATAGCAAATTGCACAATCTCGAGTACAATTCAGAATTTATGTGTACAAGTTTTGAACGTTTTTAATTTGACAACTTTCAAAACATCATGAGTATCTATAAATTCTGAATTGTACTATACAAGAAGGTCTGTGAGTTACATGTTGCCTTGCCCTGACTTACATCAGCTCAGAGGTTGTTTCAGGGTTCGATCTGTGAATTAGTCATACCCTGACTTAGATCAGCCCAGAGGTTGTTTCAGGGTTCAATCTGTGAGTTAGCCATACCCTGACTTAGATCAGCCCAGAGGTTGTTTCAGGGTTCAATCTGTGAGTTAGCCATGCCCTGACTTAGATTAGCCCAGAGGTTGTTTCAGGGTTCAATCTGTGAGTTAGCCATGCCCTGACTTAGATCAGCCCAGAGGTTGTTTCAGGGTTCAATCTGTGAGTTAGCCATGCCCTGACTTAGATCATCCCAGAGGTTGTTTCAGGGTTCAATCTGTGAGTTAGCCATGCCCTGACTTAGATCATCCCAGAGGTTGTTTCAGGGTTCGATCTGCGTTAGCTATGCCCTGACTTAGATCAGCCCAGAGGTTGTTTCAGTGTTCAATCTGTGAGTTAGCCATGCCCTGACGTAGATCAAACCAGAGGTTGTTTCAATGTTCGATCTGCGAGTTAGCCGTGTTCCGAGGCAATCTAGTCTCAGGAACAAAGACAACCCAATCAGTTTTACAAGGTCATGTCCATAAAAAAAACTTTGGGTTTTTCTGTTTTTACTATATTAAATATAATAATCTAATTATTTAAAGCTCGATAAATATTTTAGGATACGTGAGCTATTTTGAGTTCAAACAGCCTGAACCTTTTACGTTACAAAAGGATTTTCTATCTGTACTAAAGGTTCATACGTCCACCTTCTACTGCAACGACATTCAACGCCACATTTCTCAGACCCACACGAATCGCATGGAAAATGGCAGCCAGGACAGTTAAGATCTTGACAATCACACACATCTTTATTATCCGATAAACGAATACCAGATCGATCGTGATAATTTCGTCTTTTGGGAGGGTTTCTTGGTCGCCTGCCATTCAAATTTACCTGATTCAAGTCATCGTTAAGGTGTTTATCTGTTGTTCTTACAAACTGTCTTACTTTCCTTTGTTCTCGTCTGCTTTTATCAGGATCAAAACTAGCCAACTGTGGTCCAGGGTTTCTGAATTGAAGTATTTTAAGAAGTTTTTCCGTCTTGTCTCCTTCAGCTGACCCTATAGACGTTCTTCTTGAAGTACAATCACTTGCTTGAATTGATAAATAATTTGAGCTCTCCTCGGCCATTTTACCATCGATATTTTCATCTTTATACTCATTAGAACAAGTGCTCGAGTCTTTTTCTTCTTTTGATTCTTGATCCATTGTAATATTAAGGAATTATTTAAGTTTTCCTAAGCTTCAAAAGGATACAACGTGATTGAGCCGCCATATTGAATAAAGACCAATGTGCTTTGCGCTCCTCATTACATTCAAAATCGTCTTTTTTTCTCATTTTTTTCTCATTCAAATGACAATCTTTCTCTTAATTTCCTTTCCAATCCCTGCGTCACCTCTAAAATCCTATTTAATTTTTATAAAAATGAAATTAAAAAATTGTGGAAAAAATTTGGGAATTTTTTTTTTCATCAACGCTTTCGATTTCCCATCCCAACCCAAGTACACCCCTCTCCCCCAGAAAAAAATGCAAAAATGCAGTCCCATTATTTTCACTCATTCAATTCCTCATTTTTTAATGATTTAACCTTTAGATACTACAGAACATTTCATTAAGTTAAGGAAAATTTATGAAATTCAACTAATAAATTAAAAGAAAAAAATCATCCCATTTTTCTTTTCACTCTATTTTTCCTCCATTTTCCCCAATAACTAGTTTTATTTATTTATATCTTCTTTAAAACAAAATTATTTTCTAGTTTTCTCAGGGTTCCAATTCTCGTGACAGTCACACGATCTAAAACAATTCCCAGACGCATACTGTAAAATGATATCGAATTGTAACAAAATCACTCGCTAAAACAATAGAGTTTTTTATTTGGCCGTCGCATTACAAAGCAGGTCATTTCCGGTTAGAATACAGGTTACCTGGGTTGCAAGGAAGGATTCGTTAACAATTTATGACATCTTTTTGCAGTATTTTATCATCGTTTACGCGACATTCAAATACGTAGTTATCAAACGAAAACGTAACACTGAAAATTTTACCTACGAATATAATCCTTCGTGTCTCTGGTTGCAAGGGACGAAGAAAACTTTCCGAAATTAAATTTCCATCGCGGGAAAAAAATATTTATTGAAAACACAATGAAAGAGGTAAGTAATACTTAGCATCTTAAGAGCTTTTCTTCACACAACTGCTCATTTATAGCTTCAAGGACTCTAAGTTAGCTTCTAGTATTGATATTTCTTTATTGAGTCGTGTTCTTTTTGGTCAGAAAATGGAATCTGAAGAGGAGAAAAACGCTAATGAAAACGAAGCGAAGATAGAAGAGCCTCAAGGTAATCTCTTATGGCGAATTTCTGGTGGCGTTTATAATAAAGCTGCCACTGTTGCTGGTGGAGTTGGATGGATTGCGGGATCTGCTATATCGACGACTTGTTCAGCAGTTTCTACAGTCGGAGGATATGCTATTACACCGTTTCGAAAAGAACCGAAACACAAATCGGATTGATGGAGCTGGTTACTCATGAAGTTCGTCATAAATGAACCTTCGTACTTTGAACTCATTCGATTTCTCCTAAAAGAAACCTTTTCACTGTCTGTGAGTAAACAATGCAAAGTCTTCCATTGATAATTTCCCTACAAAAATTGCAAAAAAATATATAAAAAATATAATTAATAACGACTCTAAAAAATAGTATTTATAAAAAACATTATAGCGTTTTACAGTTACAATATTCCAATTGCCACGTAGAATATGAAACTTCAAGAAAAATATATTTAGTTTTTCACAATATTTCTCATTAAAACTAAACTGCTATTACGATATTGTATAAAATTATAGCTAACACAGAGTTAATATTTAGAGATTTCAAGCTCATATAATTTATGGCTATAAAAGATTCGAATTTTTTGATGTTGTTTCCCTCCGATGAGATTTTTTTTAGAGGTAATTAGAGAATCGAGTGCATTTTTGGGACAACAACACTGCTTTGTTTAGCTAACCTTACTAAAAAGATTCTCAAACCTCAAGATTTATTAAGTAGTTTTTCTTTTGAGATATTATTTCTGCTAGAAAATAGAAATAATATTGTTTGTTGTGTTTAAATTAACTGATTTCAACTTCGGGGTTTATACAGGGGGAAACGTGCAAATACAGATGATAATTTTTCGACAACAAAATTGAAATTGTAATAAAAAATTGATACAATAAAAAAAATTTCGACTTCAATTCTGCCTTTGTTTCTGGAATAAAAATAAAAATAATTCCATTTAACATGTTTAATTTTTTTTGTTTTTGAGTTATACCTTATGACTAGTTATGACTTGGGTCCATCCTACATTTCTGATATGATTTCTCGTTATACTCCAACAAGACGCCTACGTTCTTCTTCTGCTTTTCTTCTTGAACACAAAAAGTACCAACTGAAATCTTATGGTTACCGTTCTTTCTCCGTATCTGCACCTGAACTCTGGAATGCCCTTCCATCTTCAATTAGGAACTCTGAGAGCTTGTCATCATTCAAGACTTCTTTGAAAACTTATTTGTTTAAATTAACTTTTAATGTGTGACCTTTATTATTTTTCTAATTATCGTAATCATCATTTTTGTATTATTTTGTATTGCATCTTTCACAGTGCCTAGCGCAGCCCTGGATAAGCGCTTTATAAATTGTAATTATTATTATTATTATTACCTGAATAGCTTTGGATAGAATTATTGATAAACTTTTACAAGTTGGTATTTCATCTTGCATAATTTGAATATTATCAAAATGTATCTTTAACAAACACATGAACCAAAATATCTTACTGCCAA